>JAVTVJ010000235.1:0-149671 GCA_034509425.1 Eopsaltria australis
GGGAACAGCCAAGAAGATAACCAGGGAAGATGTTTTGCACCCAGAGATGGCCTTGTGGAAGAGCATCAAGAATGTGGTGGAGGATTTATAGTGTGTAGTTGACTGCTTGTATGGCTTGTTAACGTGCTGGGAAAGTTCTTGTTATGAAGATAGCTTTAGTGTTTTCCATGCAGCCGATAGTAGCATGTTACAGTAGCTGAGGAAAAAGGGTATAAAGATGTTAGCATAGACTAATAAAGCAATTCTTCTTTGTCCTTGGACTACTCGCGCGTCGTGTGTCCGTCTCTATTGCGACAGACAGAAATTTCTCGAGAAACAGCAAGTGGCAAAAGCTGAACTAAGGTACAAGACAAATTCTTCCTTAAACATTTTCAAGTAAAGCTTCTAATTTCAGAAGCACAGACCATTTTTGGTCCCTCAAATGTCACTGGATGATGAATACAGAAATTTCCAGATTTTTTTTTTCATCTCCAGTTTAGGCTTCATCAGTCTTGACTGAACCTGTTTGTCTCAACACCATCACCATCCTTTTTTATTTGGGTGTGTATAGTGGGGTCTCAGGGAAAGTTTTCAGGATTCTAAATCTCAGATCTATGGACATACATCAATGCCTCACTCTGGATATTTTACGTCAAAGGAAATTTGTCTGGTGCAGTCTGTGGTTTGGAGATGTTGGAACAATATCCAACAAGGCATTTAAAGCTTTCTGCTTTTTGGTGGAGAGGTTTGGATGCTAACAGTGACCTGCTAAAGGGAGAAATCTGATTTAAGGGAGCATGTGGGTGAAAGGGGAAGGCAGGAAGGAAATGATACAATATGCAGCATAAAAAGAAGTAAGAGGTGCAGGGCAAAACCCCACCAGCTGAACACTGGACTTATGGCTGGACAGGAGCACAGGACAGAGAAGATACAGACAATAGGGTTTTAATGCCTAACTGTGGTAAAGCTGCCCCCATGGCAAGGGTCAGATTCTTGACACCTTCTCTGATTTTGATGCAGTGTAGCACAGAGGATTTGGAATTGGTATGAGATGCAAAAAATACCCCTTCTGGATCAGTCTAAACAGAGACTAAACTTGACTTTTCACTTAAGAATCATGGAATGGCCTGGATTGGAAAGGACCTTAAGTATTGTCCAGTTCCCCCTGCCATGGGCAGGGACACCTTCCACTATTCCAGATTGCTCCAAGCCCCATCTAACCAGGCCTTGGACTCTTCCAAGGATGGAGCAGCCACAACTTCTCTGGGCAACCTCTACCAGTGCCTCACCACCATCACAGGGAAGATTTTTTTCATAATATCCAATCTAAACCTACTGTCTTTCAGTTTGAATCCATTCCCCCTTCTCCTGTCACTCCATGCACTTGTAAATAGTCTTTCTCCACCTTTCTTGCAGGTTCCCTTCAGGTCACAGTTGGGTCTCTTTCCCAGGCTCAACACCCTTTCCAGCCCTTTAAAATAGATGTGATGACAGCAACACAAGGATCAGTTATCTACCAACTCCCATAAAATAAGTGTCCATATAGACACTTGTGAGCAGCTTTGAACTGTACTTTACTCATCCATTGTCTGTAAACTGAACATTTTTGGCCTTTTCTGATTGCTTTTCTTTAGTCCTCCTAAAACTTACTGATTGAAAACTTAATGTATACATCTCTGCAAAGATTTAGGATCAATTAGATTCTGCATTTTGCCAAACATTGTCAAAAAAATTCTTAGCAAACTTATTTATGAGTTTCTTTGCTAACACACAGTACTCACTGGCAAGAAAGTCTGAAGAACACTTTGCAAGTATCTGAGTTTTGCTGTTTGCATGCTAAGCTGAAACCATGGACCTGATTTTCAAAGGTAATGTGTACACAAGGCCTGCAGATTCCAGATGGTGAAAAAAGTTTGTCGGTCTATGAAAGTGCAGGATATAATAACCCACAGAACATCCCAAAAAGAGGCACTGATGAACATTACTGAAATTGTCTTTCTTTCTAAAATTCATACCCATGCTGCTCCTCTTGAAGGGACACGTATTGCTGAGCCTAAATTTGGAAATGTAAAGAACTGCAGACAACTGTAATAAAGAAGGACCAAGGAAGACACAGCAGAGTTCTCCCTTGGAAATGTACAGTGTTGTTGTGCATTGCATCTTGCTGTCAACTTCACATTTCAGAACTGAGCATGACACCTCAAGCATGCCCACTAAACCAAATTTGAATAAAAAATTCATATTACAGCAGTTCTGCTACCAGGAAAGCTCTATTAACGATGTCCAATTTTGCTCCAATATACATCCCCCATGCTTAAATGTGTTGCAGTCTGTGTTATTTCCCTCTGTGTGTCTGTAGGCCTGCTAGGATTTATAGTGTATAACCATTCCATGGACACCACATTGGAAAAGAAAGCTCTGCAAACATGATGAATGTACATGAAAATCTCACCTGTAAGAAAGCAGAGGAAACTTCTTTTTTTGCAGTATATTGCACATAAAGCAGACCCTGATGCTGCTTTGAATGTTTCATGGGGTTTTTGATAGCATCTAATTTGCCTGTACTATTTATAGCATCAATAAAAAATGTTCTTCAATTTAAAAATGAAAAAATATCAGAGAACTAAGTGGTATGTTTGAGATAGTGATGAATTCTGTAAGTTCAGTCCCTTTGGCACTTTCAGGAAGATGCAATGAGAAAAAAAACTTTAGAAAACAAATGTCATGTTCACAGACTACTTGTAATAACCTCTTCAGATCATCTTGGCTTTTTGGCTTGTGAGGTACATAAATTTAATTTATTATGTGGGAAGGAGACTTTTGGAAAGAACTTTGGCCTCATTTCCTCCCTATGGCCACTGCTGTCTGGGCTCTTGAGCTTTTTTCCTATCTTGAGGGAATTCTGTCGTGTGCTGAGCATCCTGTTAAGTGGGAATAAAAAGCACATTCATAGCCCTTTGCAAAATTAGGTTCTTTACATTGGTTGCATCTGCATTAGAGATAGATTTCAGGGCCATGTCATAAATATAATGGTGTACATGTACATATCTCCCTCAAAATGCCTTATTAGATGTCTCACCTCAGTACATCTCAGCTGGAATGACTTTCTGCATTCTGTGTTCAAAAGAGTTTTTTCAGATCATATATTCACTGTTACACAAATAAAAATTATAAGAGTAGATTGTAGAGAATTACCAGATGTGGTCTGTGGTTAAAATATTAGCTAGTTAGTAATTTAAGGGTCCAGAAAAAAAAATTTAATCCTTCCTGCTAGGTGTTCAGCATAAGAAAAATGAAAGGTTGTCTAATACAAGTCATATATGAGTGATGTCAAAAGTCTCTCTACTGAGAAGCTGATCAGAAATACTAAGTGAAACCATAATTTCTTCACTTAATTAACTTGATTCTTCAACAGGATGTCCTCGTACATTCAGCAACCCTTCTGCTGTACTTCATCTAAGAAACTTGTTTCCCAATTTTTGTCACATTATGCAGGTATGAAAGCACATTGCACATATTTTTCTGTTTAAGAAGTAGCATGTTTGTCCAATATAAAATTAATAAAATAATCTCTAAAACAAGACTCATAGCAAGATTTCAATGCCTAAGATCCAGCTTTGTACTCAGAGCACAAAACCTAAGTGATAACAGATTGAGTTCTAACAAGCATCCATTACCCTGTTCTAAATATTGAAGCACACACAGTGACAAACCCCCCCAGACTACAATGCTTCATCATGAGAGAGCATCTCAGTCTTTGCTTACAACTTCCCTACTGTTCAACCAGAAACTCTGATGCCTGAGGGATTTTTTCTGCTTTTCTCCTGAATATTTCTTACACTGTTCCCTATATTCACAAGTATCAGCATGCATACTTGTGATGTCTTAGGTGATAGTTTAGCCTGGTTTCATGGTGTTTAATAGGCCGGTAGACTAAACACCCCTGAAACCACGTAGAGTTAGAAGACCAAACACCCTGTTTTCGTGAGCCTTCAAGGTCTCCTAGTAGGATAGATTTTGTAAACTAGAAGTTAGCCCACCCAGGCCCCTTATTGGGCCCTCCTGGTAGATATGCTAATGTGTAGTCTTTAATTGTATACTCTATTGGGGGGACGGGGCTTTTGCGGCATGTTCTACCTGGACGGCAGAAGCCATCCAACAGGATCCTATTAAAATACCGAGGTAAACAACCCCCAACCCTTTCACCATGTCTGAGCCTTTATTTCCTAAGACCAGAAAAAGGCATCAGTCATTGGCGACTCCACCGGGACCCTAGAGACCCCGAAGAGTTGCATTTTTGGGCTGAGAATATCTCGCCTAGCCCCTTCGCCGGCACCTACGTGGTTAAGCGGCAGTCCAAGGCTGTGACCGGGCTCTAGGACCCAGCGCCTGAGATCACGAAAGAGGTGAGTGAAAGCGGGGGAGACGTGTTTCGGTATTGTGCTAGCACCAGGAGGGAGGTTGGGAGGTTGGGCAGGGGGGGTCTGAGAGGCCCCTAAAAAGGGGGGGAAATTAATCCCCTTCCTGCAAAATCGTGGTAAGGAGAGGACGCTCTCCAGTTAAACCACAGGAGGTTGGTGAGGGGGGGACAACAGCTGCAAGTTGGTTCAGTGGCTTGGGGCGCTGAACTGAAAACTTCGAAGCCGGGGATCGCAGGTTCGAGTCCCGGTTGAGAAAACTTTAACAAGTTTTCTTGTGCGTGCAGTTTCGCTGTTTAAGGCTCGTTTCTAAGCAGTTACCACTAGAGAGAGAGACGGTTTTTTCCTGGCCGATTTCTCTTTTTATAAGTAAAATGGGGTGTAATTTTTCGGAGAATGTGCAAGTCCCTGGAGAATCTCCATTAGATCTGGTATTGAAAAACTGGCGATATTTAACAGGAAGGAGAACCCCCCTGGACACACAGGAGCTGATAAGACTCTGTACACGGGTCTGGCCGACGTTAAAATTAGGAGGACAGAAAGTGTGGCCATGCTTTGAGAGTCTAGAAAATGAAATAGTCACAGAGCTAATGGTTGAATTGTGAGCTCTGCGCAGATTTGATGAGTTAAAATATGCAGAACTTTTTACCATATTACTGAATAGAGAGGAGGTGTATGAGGTGCAGAAAGGCTGTTTGGAGATGGTTGCAAAAGGGAAAGGAAACGTGAGGAGGAGGAGGAGAAGGCAGCTAGTGACTAACAAAACGGAGGAAACAGATGTTATGGACATGGTGGCCCCAGCTTTGCGTACGGGCAGGTGGGGATCGCCCCCCGTGCCACTGCCGCCATTACAGCCGGTGCAGTTGGGGGCAGGCGATGGAGGCGCGCAGCCGGCGTCCCCTCCCCCACCCCCACCGGCTCCGCAGCCAGCACCCCCCCCCGCTCCACAGCCAGCGCCCTCACCCCCATCCCCACCCCCACCGGCTCCGCCGGCTCTGCCGGCACCAGCGCCACTGCCCCCTCCCCCTCCTCCTCCTCCTCCTCCCCCGCCCACTCCGAACACGGGGGCAGGGGCGGAGACCAGCCGGCCCCCCGACCATCCGGGGGCTGGGTGCGGGGCGGGGGGGGAGGCAAGCAGGCCCTTGCCCCCTGACCACTCTGGGGGCGGGGAAAGGCGTGGGGAGGGGGTGGGCTGGCCCTCGCCACCTGACCGCCCACGGGGCAGACACGGGGCAGGGGCAGAGGCCGGCTGGCCCTTGCCACCCGACCGCCCATGGGGCGGGCACGGGGTGGGGGCAGAGGCCAGCTGGCCCTCGCCCCCCGACCGCCCACGGGGCGGGCACAGACCGAAAGCGGAGGCTGATTGGCCCCCTGACCACACAGGGGGCGGGCGAAGGCACGGAGAGGGCAGAGAGGGGGCTGGCTTGTTCCTGGCTCCTGACCGCCCCTGGGGGGGGCGCAGACCGGGAGCAGAGCCTAATTGGCCCATGCCACCCGACCTGGCCCAAGCCTGGGATGAGTACCCTCGATCGAGGTACCCTCGATCTCAGCTTTGCCGCTCCTCCAGCGTTGGGGAGAGGGGCAAAGCTACCCTGACCAGAGGCGGGTGGGACGTGCCTGATCCAAGTTACTTTTCCAAAAGGGGGGACAGAGACGACCATGCCGGATTCCCCCTCTGCCACTCTGCCAGTGCTAGGATTAAAACGGAATGGGATGATGTGGATACAGATGGTCCCCGAGAGGAAGGTGGCAGGAGGAGGGGAAAAATAGCCCAAGAAGCTATAAGTGCTGCTAGTCCAATTGCAGGGCACACGAGATCAAAAAGTGATGAAGGGGGAAGGGATGAAGGGGGAAGGGAAGGGCCTGCTCTAGAAGTGCCTCTGAGACAGGCTGTGGGAAATCAGGGAGTGATTTATATAAAGACACCATTCTCTCTTGCAGAGCTGCAGACGTGGAAAGACTGTTGGAAAGTATAGTGACAACCCAGAGAAAGTAGCCATACAGGTAGAGAGGGCTATAAGGGCTCAAAACCCTGATTGGGGAGACTTGAATGTGATGCTGGATGAATTACTAGATAGCACAGAAAAGGAGATGGTTAATAAAGCTGCCATAGATGCTATACAGGCCCAAATTGCAGCTGGAACTCTCCAGGGGATGCCTAATGACATATACCCACTCGCTGACCCTGGCTGGGATCCCAATGTCCCTGAGCAAATGGCAAAATTAAAGCAGTTTCAGAAATGGGTGGTTTATGGGTTGAGATGTGGCCTTCCTAAAGTAGTGAATTTTTCTAAATTATACGAGATCAAACAAAATCCAAATGAGACTCCTACAGAGTTTCTGAATAGGCTTAAAGAGGCTGCACGGAAATACACAACTCTGAACTTCGAAGCACCTGATCAGAAGTACCAGCTGGCTTACATTTTTATGGGCCAGTCAACAGATGATATAAGGAAAAAACTGCAAAAAAAGGGGGGTAATGGATATAAGTGAGATGTTGAAAATAGCCTGGCAAGTATATCAGAACAGGGATTCAGTAGATAAGGACAAACAGAATAAGCCCCACCATAAGAAAAACCACAATGAGGGAAAGTCATCCAACTCACCAAAGAGGGGACCCCGTTTTCCTCTAGCTGAGGACCAATGTGCCATTTGCAAGCAGAAGGGACACTGGAAAAATGAGTGTCCAGCATGAACAAAAAAGACACCCCCAGCTCCAGAACTAGCTGTGGATTATGATAGACAGCAATCAAGGGCATCACCCCCACCGGAGGCTTCAGTTATAGTTAGGCTAGGAAATGAGGATGTTGAATTTCTGGTGGACACCGGGGAGACCTATTCTGTATTAAATACTTTAAAAGGTAAACTGAGCCAAGAGACTGTGGATGTGGTAGGAGCCACCGGGGTAAGTGAAACACGGCCTTTTTTCCAACCTTTAAAATTTAAATTGGGAAAACACTGGGTGACACACCAGTTCCTGTATATGCCAAATTCACCAATGCCATTATTGGGCAGAGATTTATTAGAGAAATTAGAGGCAGAAATTAAATTCTCCAGAGACGGGGGGGTGAAAGTCATAATTCCTGAATCTAAATTTGTAGAAGCAGCAGCTATTCTTATACAGGAATGCCATGGAAAAATTCCCAAAGAAATAGAAGATGCTGTCAGTCCTATAGTATGGGCCAATGATATCCCTGGGAGATCCAAAAGAGCTGAACCTGTAAGTATTACACTCAAAGCAGGAGCTACACCGGTAAGGCAAAAACAATACCCTCTGAAATTAGCAGGTTGCCAAGGACTAGCACCCATAATTGAGAAGTTTCTCAAATTTGGGTTGCTAGTGGAATGTGAATCCAAGTATAACACCCCAATTATACCAGTGAAGAAAGCAGATGGTAAGAGTTATCGATTAGTGCAGGATCTAAGGGAGATTAACAAAATAACAGAGGACATATATCCGGTTGTAGCCAATCCCTACACACTTTTGACTACACTAACAGACGAATTGGGGTGGTTCACTGTTTTAGATCTTAAAGATGCTTTTTTCTGCATTCCTGTGCATAAGGACAGCCAAGAAATTTTTGCCTTTGAGTGGGAAAACCCTGAAACAGGAAGGAAGACCCAGCTCACCTGGACAGTCTTGGTTCAAGGCTACAAAAATAGTCCCACGCTATTTGGAAACCAGCTGGCAAAAGAACTGGAGGACTGGAGGAAACAGGAGCCAGGAGGAGTTGTTCTTCAGTATGTTGATGACATCCTAGTAGCAACCAGAACGCGAGATGAGTGTATCCAGCTAACCGTAAGTCTGTTGAACTTTTTGGGCGAGAGTGGTTATCGGGTCTCGAGAGAGAAGGCCCAGATTGCCAGGGAAACAGTAGTTTACCTGGGGCTGGAAATTTTCCGTGGACACCGACAACTCAGCAAAGAATGGAAGGAAGCTATCTGTCACCTTCCAGAGCCCCACACTGTGAGAGAAATGCAAGCCTTCCTGGGAATGGTAGGTTGGTGTCGCCTATGGATATCAAACTATGGACTGCTGGTAAAACCTCTATATGAGGTCCTTAAGGCAGCCGAAAAGGGAACAATCATGTGGACAGAAAGTGCAAGGGCTGCCTTCAAACAGTTGAAACGTTCCCTAATGTCTGCCCCAGCCTTGGGGCTGCCGGATTTGAATAAGCCTTTTGAACTCTTTACATATGAGCGACTGAATGCTGCTCTGGGAGTACTAGCACAGCACCTTGGGGACCAGCGAAGAGCTGTAGCCTACTTTTCAAAACAGCTGGACAATGTTAGTCAAGGGTGGCCTGGATGCCTGAAAGCTGTGGCAGCAACTGTCCTCCTAATACAGGAGGCCCGTAAATTCACCCTTGGGCAGCACATTGTCGTGTATGTACCCCATGCAGTAATAACTGTGCTGGAACAGAAGGGGATCACTGGTTATCCCCTAGCAGAATGCTGAAGTATCAGTCTGTGTTGGTGGAACAGGATGATGTTACTCTGAAAACAACATCTGTGGTAAACCCTGCAATGTTTTTGTCATCCACATTACTTGACAGCATGCCTGAACATGATTGTCTACAGACAATAGAGGAGACTTATTCTAGCAGACCAGACCTGAAGGACATTCCCCTGAAGAGCCCAGACTGGGAGCAGTATACCGATGGAAGCAGCTTCATGAGAAATGGTAAGAGAATGACGGGATATACTGTAACCACCACAGATAAAGTCATAGAGGCAAAAGCCTTGCCTCCAGATGTATCATCACAGAAAGCTGAACTCATTGCACTAACAAGGGCTCTAGAGCTGAGTGAGGGGAAGAAGGTAAACATCTGGACTGATTCCAAATATGCCTTCAGTGTTGTTCATGCCCACGGAGCTATCTGGAAGGAACGTGGCCTGCTGACTGCACAAGGTAATGAGATTAAGCATGCTGAACAGATTCTTGCACTTCTGCAGAGTATTTGGAAGCCAACAGAAGTAGCCATCATGCATTGCAAAGGCCATCAAAGAGGAAAGAAAGCCCCTGAACTGGGAAATCGCTTCGCTGATGAAGCAGCAAGAGGGGTTGCAGAAAAAGGCATTTTTGCAGTGATACCACAGAAAGAAATAGATTTGTCAGAGTTTACCCCAAAATATGATCAGGGGGATCACAAATTAATCAAGCACCTTAAGGCGGAGATCAAAGAAGGGGAATGGGCCGTTACCTCAACGGGACAGGTTGTAGTTCCACCCTTCCTCCTTCGAGAAATAGCCCAGCGAGAGCATGAAAGTACTCGCTGGGGAACAGAAAATCTTCTAAAACATCTTAGAAAGGTGGTAATAGGGAGAGGGATGACTGATATCGTACAATCTATAACCAGCAAGTGCAATACCTGTCGTAAAAACAACCCTGACACGAGCAAATGGGTTGTATTAGGGGTGACAAAAACGGGAGATCTCCCGGGAGATTATTGGCAGATCGATTTTGCTGAGATGCCACGCAAAGAGGGATGTAAGTATATACTGGTACTGGTTGACACCTTCAGTGGATAGCCCGAAGCTTACCCCTGTTGCACTAACACAGCAAGAGAAGTAGTGAAAGCCTTGCTGAATCATATAATTCCAAGATTTGGGGTTCCTCTAGGAATGTCATCTGACAGGGGAACTCACTTTGTTGCAACGGTAGTTGGGGAAGTCAGCAGGGTTCTGGGAATTGCCTGGGACCTGCACACACCATACAGGCCCCAGGCAAGTGGCAAGGTTGAGCGTATGAATGGAACCCTCAAAACCCAGATTTGTAAAATTTGTCAAGAAACATCCATGACCTGGGTCCAAGCCCTGCCAATAGCCTTGCTGAGAACTCGCATACAGCCAAGGCGAAGGGACAATATAAGTCCCTATGAAATATTATATGGCAGGCCTTATCAGGCTCCACATATCCCAGGAGAGATTCATGTGAAGGGTAAAGCTGATTTGCAGAAGTACTTAATGGCTTTGAGTTCCACTTTGCAGAAGCTCCAGAGATTTGTCGTGTTGTCCAGGCCAATAGGACTGGACACACCTGCTCATCAGTTCCAGCCCGGAGATTGGGTCTACATCAAGTGGTGGGACGGTGACCCCTTGCAAGCCAAGTGGAAAGGGCCGTTCCAAGTTTTGCTGACCACCCTCACTGTGTTGGGAAATGGCCATCTCTGGCTGCACAAACATAAAGTATAAGTGAGCAATCCAGGCCCCATAGACAAGAGTTAGGCCTCTGCTCAAGGTTATTCTCAAGACAGCTGTGGGAAAGGGAGACATGAAAGCTGAAAACAAGCTGCAGGTGTCCAAAGATTAACTTGGCAGAAGAAACTGTTATTGTAGCCTTCTGATAATAATGTAGTGCTCTAATTAGAGAAAGATCCCGTGTGAAACTTCTGTAAGTAAATAATATTTTGAGCACGTAAAGTAGTATAAGTATGTGCACTGTCGGACAATAAACGAGCTTGATTTATGATTCACATTGAATCTACGTCTTGCTTCTCTCGCCACCAACAAATGGTGACCCCGACGTTCAGGACGGAGCCGACGTGCGGGACCGCACCGGCGGGATCGGGAAAGCACCGGTAGTAGCGACCGGGGAGCTAAGATCTATACCTTTTGCATGACGAAGGGGAGATCCGATAGCTCGGACCTCGGGAGAAAGGTCCGCCGCCCGAAACGGCTACACTCTGACAAGCTGCTTGGCGATCGCAGATTCAGCGGATAGACACGCCGTGGGAAGACACGGAGGGTCCAGCGCGGAGGGATGCAGAGGCCGTTGCGATCAGCTAGAAGTGGTTAACCAGCTGGACGAAGATGGACAAAGAGGTAGCCGTAGACTTATTAACACGCTTTTTAGAAAAGCGGGGAGTTAGCAAAGATACCTTAAAACAGGTAGCAGGATTAGTTACGTTAGGGATGACAAAGGGTTGCTTCGGGGACCCTAACACGATCTTTGACCTGCCTGAATGGCGGAAATGTGGTGATCAGTTGTTTGAGGGAATTCTAGACAGCAACAAAGTAGGCGCTAAGCTAGGGAAGCCCTGGAGGGAGGTAACGACCTGTTTGCAAAGATACCAGGCAGAGAACAAAGTTGCAGCCGTAGCCACGCCAAAACTAGAAGGAATCACGGAAGGGAGTGGGGGGACTCTGGGAGGTGAGCACCCTATCCCGGGATTGCTCGGCATTGGTAACGAAACGCCCAGCCTGCTGGCCGTAGGGAAGTGTGTGGTGCAGGGGGTGCACGGGTCGCCGCCCGAGCACGGCGTTGCCTCGGAGGCGGCTGCTGTTTGCACGGAGCAATCGGCCGCCCCGGCGCCCGCGCCGCCGGAGCCGGAGGAGGGGTGTCCACCCCTCCCCTGTGCACCGTCCGAACCCCAGGAGGAAGATCAGCCGGCTTTGCCCCCCCACCCCGGGTGACTGTATCCCTTCTCGCCCAATGCGAGGGGGCAGTGTCCCTTTTCGCCAGGAGCAGCCGCCTGCGCGCCAGCAGCCGCCTGCGCTCCCCCCCCTCGCTGGGTGGAGGCTGTGTCCCTTTTCGCGTGGGGGAAGGGAGACGCAGAATTAGCTGGGCAAAAGTAGAACAGAAAGCTTTAGAAGAGGGGGGTGTAAAACTAGCTCAGGACGTTAGAACTTTAAGCCGAGGAGAAGCGGCGTTTCCAGTGCTGTTTGAGCCCCTGCAGGATGGAGGGCAGCAAGCAACTGATGAGTCAGATCTGCACGGGGAGCTCACCAAAATGATGTTAACTTATATTTGGTGAAGTGTTGTTGACAGGGTATCCGCAGCTATCACAGCTGGGGTGCCGCAGTGGATGCAAGGGGCACTGTTACGCCAGTGTGTTTTAGAAAACTGTAATCAGCAGACAAAGAACATTTTTGTTACGCTCCCCGCAGACGCCTCCATTCAGGTCATGTTAGAAAAGATGAGCCGAGTGCCGGTGGAAATGCAGGCATTTATAGCTGAAGTGGTCACTGCCATGGGGGACAAAATAGGTGAAATGATAGCCCCTGCCAGACGCAGGCCCTTAGCGCAGAGGCGGGTGGGTCGCGCCTAGGCAGAGAGCCCCGATGCTTCAGGTCTGGGGAAGAGGTCGGAAGGGATGGAGATAGATGAAGGACAGCTGACAGTCCAGGACCTCTTCCAACTTATCATCTCTGTGAGAGAATTGAACTGTGGTAATTCCGTTATTCGGAATCTCCTAAAATGGACTTGAGACTGTAGACTAACCCTGAGAGCGAGAGTGGCCTTTCAAATACCCGGCTGTGAGACGCGATCAGTGATAACCGGACAGCCGCCCCCGAGTCTGTGAAAACAGCTTTGCAATCGGACCCACTTCTACGATCCGTCAGGGAAAAAGAAACAGAAAAGTGATGTACTGGAGGAATTTCTACATGTTTCAAAGGTTAGAGAGCTCGACCCGCGAGCCTCCAACGGTGCCCCCCCATGCCAAATCCCCCAGAATTGGGGGGAGATGGCCAGAAGGAGCAAATTGCTGCCTGGGAACAGTGGCTGGACATCGGAGAACAGGTGATGGGGGAGCACTTGTGCTATGCATTGTTGCTTTTGGTTGGGTTTTCTCTCCCTCCTCCCTCCTTTCTGTGGTTGTTATCATTGTGATTGCCACTGAATTTGTGTTTCATGGGGCTGCTGGAAAAGGAAAGGAGGGGTACATCCAAATGAGAACGAAGAGTGTGACGTAGAACCATGAAATGAGAAGGAACCACTGGATCCTGTTGCAAATCCCAAGGTTGGTGGTGGTGGTGGCTTAAAGAAGAGCGGCATTTCTGAGAGGAATTTCTGGAAAAGACACTGAATGCCATCTGTTGATGATTTATCCAAAGTAATGGGTGGCATTGGCAGCTTCACACCATCCATTCTAGGAGGTGGCTTGCGTTGCCTGGTTTTAACTGCTGCAAAACCCTTGGGAAAAAAAAAAAGAAACAAAAAAAAACGGCCTGCCGCAGCGGCTTCGGATTTCCTCGCAGCAGTTTCGAATTTCTCCTCCCGGCCGCTGCAGTCCGCGGCGGCTTCTGCCCTCGCCTCCGCCGGCATCTCAGTGCGCCGGGGGTGAGAGACTGTGGAGCTGGCAGCGGTGGTGACACGGCGCGGCAACCGCCACCGCTTTTCCGTGCGCCGGGCGGGCAGCGAGGAACCCCTTTTCCCAGCATCGACTACGTAACAACAGTTTTCCCTAGCCACAGGGACCGCGCGCAGCTCGCTTGCTGGCACCGGAAACGGGAAGGAGAGCGCAGCCGCCCGCCGCGCTCCGACAGCAGTACCGGCCCAGCACTCTCGGCGCCTGCGCCCTCGACCGCCGGTGCTCCTGAGTCAACCCCTGGGTGCACTTTTAATAGGTCGTTTTTCTGCAAGTATCAAAGACTGTTCCTATTGTCTCGTATACTTGCTGCTGACTTTACTGGTGGAATCTGTGTTAACGAGAAGAAATCTGGGAAATCTAGGTTGCTGCCAGACTTGCACTTATTCAGTGCAAAAAAGAAAAAGGGGGAGACAGGGAGGACAGAGAAAGTGAGAATGCTGGAATGACTGCTCACAAGCGTCCAGCCCAGAACAACAATTCAGCAAAAACAAAGGATGGAAAACGTGGCAGAACTGATCCAGAGAGGACACAGCAGAGTTGTACACCTAACAGGCTGGGGCCAAAGCGGGGCCGGGGCCGAGGCCGAGCAGAATAAGGAAGTTTAGGCAAAATGTAAACTGATTAATAAGCTAGAAGAAACATTTGAATAAATAACATGTGCAAACTTGCAGACTATATATTAAGAAACGTTTAAGTCAGATTTTCCTTGAAGGACTCTTGAAAGTTAAAGTTAAGTGGTGTATCTTTTATCAAGAATTATAATGTAAAAGTGAGACAAGGAGATTGCTTGTTGGAGCAAAACTGGGCAGTTTGTTTCTTATGGTGACAGTATTGGAATAAGATTTCAAATATTTCTGTCTTGATTTTTTCATTCTGCAAAATCCTGCATGTTTTAGAGTGGTAATTCTGAGTAGCAGGATTTGTCAAGAAATGTATACCTTTGTATTGTTTGTTAATTAATGATGGGAATTATCTTGCTAGATAGAAATTAATAACTGGAATTGTAATCTGTTCTTACTGTTTTTCCTGTTTTACTTTGTTTCAATGAGTGTTTGAGTTTTATACATACAGCTGAACTTGGAAGTACAGTGATCCTAGAGAAAATAGAGCAAAGAAAAGATGGATCTGTGTGCTTGCAGCTTGCAACACTGTTTTCAAACATATCCCAAGCGATCACCCCTAATGTATTAATACTTATTAATATGTTGTTAAAGTTTAAGTGCTATTAAGTTTATTAAGTTCTGTTACAGTTAAGTATTACAACTAAGTTCTATAAGAGTTAACTATGACTATGCATAGCTATGTGTGTTATAGCAAGGATTAGGTTCTGTTAAGATTACGTACGTAAACTCATGCATATGCAATCTTTTAATTATCATGTTCATGGTACCATGGTCTTTTTAGTCAAAAGTATTTAGCAACGTCTGTTATTTTACAGTCTGCACAACCTGTGTTATGTTTATGTAACTGCCTCTATTATTCGCTCAGATTTAAGTAACCTTCTTAGTTGCTGTTTCTAACAGTTTTCTCATAAGATCTGTGTTAAAGAAATCCCTCCAGTTGAAGTCCTAGCCCTGGCCAAACCTCGACTCTCCCTGGTCGGACATCTACCAGCAGACCCAGGTGTTTCTGCATCCAAATCGTACTTAAGTCAGGTTTGACTTAATAATTGGAATTTATATCAGCTAAATCCTTTTAAGGTAAACTTAGAGACCTTATCCAGAAGGGCTTTCCATGTCTTCACTGAAACAAGGCAGCTGTTGCAGACCCTGGATGTTAGTATAGTATTCCAGAATTCAGTAAAGTATTACCCTGATCAACAGCCTTCAGAGACAAAGCAATTGAGGCTAATTTGCTGAACTATTGAGTAATGAAAAAATCACAAGATCACCTTAAAATGTTTAGCACATAATATTAAAAGTATTCTTATGTCTAGTTATGTGTGTTTCTTACTGCGCTACCTATGACAAATAGCTGGTAGTACCATAAACAAACTCATACTGATTAAAAAATAGAGAGAATTGTAAGGTTGCAAGTATGTGTGTTAAATCATGAAAAAGATACAGATAGTAGTACACTTAAAAGTACACCTTTAAGAGACTGGTTAACAAGCTTAAGTTTTAAAGACTAGTTAGTGAAATTTGTAAAAATGAAATTGATAGTTTTAGTAATTATTATAATCATAAGTGTATTATTGCCATGTGTAGTTAAGTGTTTGATGAATACAGTAGAAAAAAGTGTAAACCAGGCCTGGATTGCTCAAAGAAAAGAGGGGGGATATGTTGGGAAATGGCCATCTCTGGCTGCACAAACATAAAGTATAAGTGAGCAATCCAGGCCCCATAGACAAGAGTTAGGCCTCTGCTCAAGGTTATTCTCAAGACAGCTGTGGGAAAGGGAGACATGAAAGCTGAAAACAAGCTGCAGGTGTCCAAAGATTAACTTGGCAGAAGAAACTGTTATTGTAGCCTTCTGATAATAATGTAGTGTTCTAATTAGAAAAAGATCCCGTGTGAAACTTCTGTAAGTAAATAATATTTTGAGCACGTAAAGTAGTATAAGTATGTGCACTGTCGGACAATAAACGAGCTTGATTTATGATTCACATTGAATCTACGTCTTGCTTCTCTCGCCACCAACATCACTGCAATCAAAGTTGCCGGCAAGGGACCGTGGATCCACTATTCCAGAGTGAAGAAGGCTTCGGCTCCCGAGACCATCAAGAAAACAAAGACTGATACAGATCAGAAGGATGTGGTTTAAACTGTTCTTTACATGTCTGTTATCTGCCCAAATGGTAACTATGACTCAGGGTTTGTCCCATGATTTACACAAGGCTGTAATCCAAAATGTGTCCAAAGTTCTTAATAAGAACAATTGCTGGTTCTGTATCCGGTTGCCACCTCTAGATGGGGGTGGTCACTGACTGTTGATTGGCATTTTAAGCTTCCAAAATTGACACCTTAAAATTTGACCAGATCTTTGACACCCTTACCTCATGGTTACCAAACTGGGCCTGGATAAAAGAAACATTTATAGTAGTTGTAATTGTAGTTATCATCTGTATAGTAGCCTGCATGTCGGCCGGTTGTGTAAACCGATACTGTGGGTAATGTAGAATAGAGTAAGGTAGAGTAGAGACTAGACAAAGTAGAATCTTGTTAGTCTCTAAAAGGGGGGAAATGATGCCTGAAGGGATTTTTTCTGCTTTTTCTCCTGAATATTTCTTACACTGTTCCCTACATTCACAAGTATTAGCATGCATACTTGTGATGCTTTAGGTGATAGTTTAGCCTGGTTTCATGGTGTTTAGTAGGCCGGTAGACTAAACACCCCTGAAACCGCGTAGAGTTAGAGACCAAACACCCTGTTTTCGTGAGCCCTCAAGGTCTCCTAGTAGGATAGATTTTGTAAACTAGAAGTTAGCCCACCCCAGCCCCTTATTGGGCCCTCCTGGTAGATATGCTAATGTGTAGAGTCTTTAATTGTATACTCGATTGGGGGGACGGGGCTTTTGCGGCATGTTCTACCTGGACGGCAGAAGCCATCGAACGGGATCCTATTAAAATACCGAGGTAAACAACCCCCAACCCTTTCACCGTGTCTGAGCCTTTATTTCCTAAGACCAGAAAAAGGCATCACTCTATTTTGGTAGCAGCTTTTTGATAGAACTCCGTGTTTTCCCAGGATGTATTTGAAGAAGATTAATGAGTTTCACTAGCATGCCAAGTCAGTCTGTTCCCTGCTGTCAATCACCTCCCATAGAAGAAGCACGTCTGTCTCACTGGCTGTATTCTCATGCAGATACCCTGAAAAAGTTTATTTAAAACACTAACCACAAATGATAGTGAAATACACTCCAGAACACTATTTAAGAAATAATTGAATGTGTATTAGATAGGCCTTTTGATGAAGAACTTTTCCGCTAAAGGGTCAGTGAAACAAAGGGAAGAATAAACAATACGAACAGTTTGACAGTGATTCTTGTGATTTAATTTTGGTTTCTGCTGTGGGATGGTTCAGCCTATTTTAAAAATGTGGTATTTCCCTGCAACATCCTACTTGACTATTGCCCAAGAATAAATAATATACATTTAAAAAGAAGGACAATATTGCTCTTAGCATGGCAGCTGGACGAGGGGAGTGGAAGAGAAGAAATTTTGCAAATAGGGAAAGCAGATGACAAGTTTTGTAAGACTGACTTTTCATGGCAGCAAGCAATAAAGTATCAGTCTTTACTATTGCATCCATTTTCAAGACAGAAATTAGGAAGCCATGTGGGAATTTTTCATTTTCTTTATTCTGTGGAGTTACAGTGTGTGCTATTGATAGCAAAGGGGTCAAAATGATTTTGAGTTTGTAGTAGTTTTAGGTTGTGGGGACGATAGGCCTTGTGTAGGCCTTAAGGATAGGCCTTAGGTGTTGTCATTGTTAGGTTCAAGTGTGGTTATGGAAACTGTACTTGTGTGCTTTTTCTGTAACGATTGCTTATGACAAGATTAATGAGATGATTGCTTAGTGAATATAAGTAAGAATAATAAATCAGTTGCAATAATCTTGAGAAATGTTAGAGGGTAGTAGGAAAGGGGGGCTGAAACTTATGTTTGGGTAAAAACAATATATGCAGTAGCAACAGTATCAAAGCTGAAACTCATGCTTGAGTGAAAACAACGTACCCAATGGAGTAGTGTTGAATTAATGATTAACTGATGATCATAGACTGTGATCATAGGCTGGTTGTAGTATAAATGTGACCATTTTTTGAACCCCAGGTGGAGCCTGATTTGAGGTCCGACACGACCCCTGGCTCCCAGGGCCCTTCATTAAAGCACCGCATATATTCATTCTGTGAATATGTGTTTTCCTACGCTAACACTTTCACTGGTGCAAGCTAAAAGCTGTGGGGTGATACAGTGTTACCTACCCTACATTACATAAAATCTGAAAAAGTATATCCTTCAAGTCTAAAAGAGCCAAATTTGCCTTATTCCAGGTTAACTATGAGTGGTGAGGAGCACAGATGAATTAACCAGCACAGTCAGAGCTGACACAGAGGAGGGAACCATCCCTTGAGAAGGCAGTAATGGGAGCCAGGGGAACCCCATGGGGATGCCAGTAATGTCTGGGGAAAAAAGAGAAGGACTGGAGCAGAAGCAAAGACAAAGAAGATGAAAGTTCACTTGTGGAAGGCTGAAGACCACTTACAGAGGACAAACCCCTGAAAGTCTGAAATCCCTTTCTACTTTCATTACTCAAGTTTTGCAGTGATTAAGTGCTATCCTCATAATGTAAAATTAAAAAAAAAAAAAGTAAGATGTAAAAATATGTAGATATGTATATATTTCTAGAATGCATTGTTAACAACAGTAATTTCTCTTGTCCACTGGAGTAGATCAGCTTCTAATCTGTTTTTTAGTTAGGAAAGTGGTTCAAATAGCATGAAAATTCAGAAGGGCCCAGAAAAACATAAAGAGTTAAGGGACTGCAGACTCTTTTAATACTGAAACACATTTTTTTTTCATAAACAGTAAATGTTGGTGAATTGGCCTAATATGAGAGCATTAAAAACAAGGAATGGTTATCATTGTGGAGGTATCACATCATTGGGAGGAAAAAATCAGCATATGGCCTGTTGCAGAGAAATACATGATTGCCCCACACATCACAGTCATTGGAGGAGGAAAAGGACTAACCCCATCTTTTATGGTGGCTGGAGGCACAGTCCAAAATATCGAAAATGTTTTCAGTGGGCAAAATTCCTGCAGGCTTTGTCCTCTACCACAATGGCTGCTGGTTGTATCTCCGGGACTGTCCAGGACTTAAAAATTGCTTTTCTGTTTTTTTTTTGTCTTCATAAGCCAAGAACTTCTGATTGATCCAGGTTGTTGTCAGCTGACTTTTTTATGGTGATTCCCATAGTCCTTTCGGATGCAGTCTCTTATTTCAGTCCTCTGGTTGTCTTGAAGTCTCTGTGCTAGATCATCTGCTTTTGGTCCACTTGAGCAAGTTGAATTTGTTTGGAATTTGCATGATGAAAATGTCCTGGATCAATGTCTCTCTATATGTCTGTGAAAAAAAGAAAAAAACCAACCATGCAATTCACTTGCATGATTAGGACAGAAGATAGTATACCACATCAATATGCAAACAGGGACTACTGAGGTTTTAAGCAGTTAATGGTCCCAAGGAAGTTGGGTGGGGCATCAGTTCCTGAAGTGATCATGGGAAGTTTCAAGACCAAAACGAACATGCTGTTTCTGCACTTGTCAGGCCCAGAGTGCCACATACATCTGGTCCTTTGGCAAGATCCATGTGCCCCTTATTCATACGCTCCCTCTTCTTGTCCCCTTCACCAGAATGTACTCACCAAAGCCATCTCTTGGGCTTTGGAGGAGGCCTGGCTGTGCCTGGAGAGGTCTGGAAGGATCATGTCTTAGACAATGCCGCCAGGTCTTAGTTTGGAAGTGGGATGAGCCAGAGGTGTGTTGAGAATCCCTTGATGAGGTGGCCCCAGGGCTTCTGTTGGGCACTCAGATCTGTCCTGCTGGAAGGAGTCGGTGAACACTGAAGCATTCCATGGTCATCAACCATCCAAGCATCTTGTGAAAATCATCTTAAAAAGCAAAAGTGCATCTCACAGCCCCAGCTGGCTCATTCCTTTCTCTAAAGGTAAATCTTTCTTCACCTTCTGTTTTCAAAGTGAGCACTGTCCTGTTGATAGAAGCCTCAGCCTCAGTCTGGCTTGTCAAAGTAATGTTTAGTTTTCCAGAGGGTTTTTCCATTGCTCTTCTCAGACAGAAACCCACTCCATAGTTCCATCTGAGGGCCAGCTTCAGTCCTTCCCCATGACCTGCTGTTGCTGCAATAGTGAGTGCAGTTCCTTCACAAGGGATCTGCTGAAAGTCTTGGGACTGACAGAGCAAGAGAAGTTATGAGGATAATGTTCCATCTGGACATGTAAAGACATAACCTGAGTGTAACGACGCCACCATGAAGAATTTTTCCTCCCAACTTCCCTTCCTAGGACACTGTGGGCTCAAGATAGAAGATAAGGAACTTGGGAATCTGGACTGTAGTGCGAACTGAAACCTAAGTGTGTGTGATGGCTTTGACATGGTTTATGTTACTTGAGAGCCTGGTGGCATGTGAACAGGGGGAATAACTGAGGGTTGTGTCCGTGGGGAACAAGAAAGAGCTGTCTCTTCAGATGTTCCATGCACCAGGGATGCAGAGCAGGGGGCTACTGAGGAAGCCTTAGAAGAAGCTGCAAAATCCACAGTGCTCTGCTGAATCCAGAAAGGGAGAAGTTTGTCTCCTCTGGACTTCTCTCCAAGGTTATAGTGATGCCGTTTGGTTTCTGCCTTTTTTCTTTTATATATTCTGTACTCTTTGCACACATATTTGTAGCTCTGTAGCCTACTGTATTAACAGCTGGTTTTTCCAGTACTTTTCCATGGCCTTTCCCTAAGAAGAAAGACAAAACAAATTCCAGAGCTCCAAGCCCCAGGGGGGTACAAGGCCCTGTCCTATCTTGGTTCTTCCTGGGGACCAAGGCCGAGAACAACTCTGAGGTACATTTTCATAAACAAAATAGAGCCAGTGCTAAGTGGGGGGCTCCAAAGAAGGGGCTGGACCTGGGAGGGAATTGAATTACCACTTGTTCTTCTAATTGGTGCTTTTAATCAATTATGCTAATTTCCTAAAAGCTATAAATATGTACTCACCCCTGGAGGGGGTGGGCTTTTATGGACACTTTTCCATAACTGCTCCTGAAGACTTTCAAAATAAAGATCCCCTTTTATATTACCTCCTTGCTAAAATGATCTCAAGTTTCTTTTCCAGGCTGGGGGAAAAGGCAACAATACTTTCCTTTTCCCCTTTAATATTAGCAGTAAAAATGTCTCTTGTTGAATGTGGAATGACATTTCAAGAGTTTATTGGGCAAGTTTACTCATTAATTTCTTCCCTGAAATTTCAAGTGGGGCATCCTGAGAAAAGATTTACAAATTACATATTCACAGTTTTACTGAATATTCTGAACTGGTCTTTTTTTTAGCATTTTTGATGCTTTGAAATGGGGTTTTTACTGTCAAAACCAGAAAATGTTCTTATTGATAACAGTGCCTGAGGCACAGACCATTGGAACTACCATATACATTAATAAGGACTTTGATAATTTAATTTTAGTATTGAATAACTGCAGATCCCCAACACATGCCCATAGATGCTACATATTTGTGTTGAACAGTGTGGTTAGGACATGTCTGGATATCTGGTGTGCAAGTTTAATGTATAAACTGCTCTTTAAATTGCTGATTATATCCTTAGGCAGGTTCTAGTGAATTAATAGGACTTGTTGATTGGTAAAAAATAATCCTGAATCCAAGTTTGAATGGTGCTGCCAAGAATAAAGATTTGCCTTAAAGGTGGTAAATTTTAAGTGAGTGAGTTCAAACACATAAAATATAAAGTATAATATGAAAAAAAACAGCAAATCTAAATTATTAAACATTGCTTCAGAAAATTAATCCACATTTATGGTCACACTATTCAACAAAAACAAGGAAAGGCCAGATATTTCCCAGCCATACAAAAGGTCATAAGAAGAAATATCCACCTCTCATTCCCAAACTGGTTTTCATTCTTCCTGGAAGACACTTTTTTTATAATCAAGAGAGATCAATGCTTTGATTTATCTGAATAACTCATTTTGGCAAGTCACAAACCTCTGTGATAGAAGTTAACAAGGACTGACTGTCCAGGGGATTTTTAACAATTCATTTTTCTTTAGTGAGGTGAGAGAGGTTCTGCTTAATTCCAGCTTTTCCCTCTCTGTCCTGTAGCAGATCAAGTATATTAAATTGACCCAGAATTACCTGTTCTACTTAAAAAAAAAAAGACAGGAAAAAAGCCAGATATGTTCTCTTTTTGCCTTACTGCCTGATAAACAAGGCAAAAACAACTCAAATGTTCCAGGTGCAAACTTACTGCTGCTTTTCTGTGAAATTTAAAGACCATTCAGTAAAGGCCATTCAATAAATATATGCTGTAGCTAATCAGAGCAATCTGAATGCTGGAACTAGCTTTGCATGTCTGCAATGGGACAAATCAGATACCTGTTTATAACACTCCAGAGTTTCCAAAGCTTGGGCTCTAAAAGACATAATCAAAATGTTTCATGAGGTGTAACTTGCACAACTCTACTTCCTCAATAATTAGAGAAATGTCTCAGACTGTGCACATGCTCCAGCAGGAATGGTGCCACTCAGAAATAAATTGCATGTCTGCTTAAGATTCTTCCCCAGCAGTATTAGAATCTGTCCAGTAAAATGATACAAACTTAATTTGCCATAGTACTAATTTACATTGCCATTAATGAGAACACAAGTTTTAAATCACAGACGTGGAAGTACTATTGTGCATCCAGCTTATTTCGAATCTACTCAGGGTGATAAGGCATTCTCTAGACAATTGTAATTATGAGTAATTTGTAAAAGTATTAAGAACTGCTTTTTATTACAGGCAATAAAAATCAATTCTTCATTCAATTATCTTTCCTGGCTATGATATGATAGCTGCCCTGAGTGAGTGCAACAGGAAAAAAGCTGAGCTAAGTCCTAAGGAAGATAACTATTGAAGAAAAAGACAATGGCACTATTAAAAAAAAATCTAATAATATTTCATCTCCATTTCAACTTCTTGTCATAAAGACATGATAATAAATGCCTGATAATATTGCTACAATCCTTTTTCTCTAAGACACCTGTCCTGGGTTAGGCCAGAGGGGTCAAAATCTAGGAAGTGATCTGTGCTGCAGGAAGGAATACAACTTCCTTCCTGCGAGAGAGAGCCAATAATCAGGTAGTTTTAAGGGTTGATAGGTAGGTAAACCAATTAAAAAGTTGATCCGCCTTCGAGGGAAAAACCATATATAAGCAGAGACTCTCTGAAGCTCTTTCCTCTTTGGACCTGCTGCTGCTGTGTAGAGAGGAGCAGCTCCTGCTTCTCTCGCTGGTAAGGCCCAAGCCCTCCCCCCCTCCTTCCAAAGGAGGGATTGGGGGGGGGGGGGAAGGGAAGTTTAGAGCAGCCGTGCTGCTGCAGCCGGGCATGGGGGAGGAACGGCTGGAATCTTCAGCAGATACAGCTCAGCCGGTGTGTCAGCTACACGAGAGAGAGAGCCAGGCCCTTGCTCTGGGCCGGGCAAGGACCGGGCTGGACTCCATCCAGCTCAGGCCTGTTCAAACAGCCCGGCAAAGAGCACGTGATCCTCACACTGCCGGAGAGAGAGAGAGAGAGAGATTAACTCTGTCCATGCCTGGACTAAACTCACAGACACCCATCCTTCCTCGCAGAGAGAGGAACGAGTGAGGACATCTACATAGTGCAGCACAGAGACTTTACAGTCAGTGAGGAAAGCAGAACTGATACCTAGAGGGAGGTGCATGAGAAGTTGCTTCAAAAGTGAAGCTGAAAACTCTTTTGGAGAACCACGGTTGGGGACTGAGCTAATAAATTCTCTGTAATATATGAAGATATAGTCCAAAGGGGAATGTGAGGTTCTTATTGCAGCCAATGAACTGAAATACCTAAGTACAGACAAGTAAGTGTTGAAAAAGTACAGCCTGATGAGAAACTAGAACCAAGAGAGAGGAGAGGCTGTGACCCAGAGCCCTGGTCCCGGGGAGAATGCTAGAGAACCTGAGCTGTCAGGAGAACCTGTGTTGCTAAGCACAGAAGAAGAGATTTTCTTTGTTGCTGCAATTGAACTGGGCATCCTTAAAACAGGTACCCTGTGGACTGTTCATAACCCACCATAGTGGCTGTGGGAAGGCTACTGGTGTGGGAGGGATCCACCATTAAGCTGGACTTTGCTCCGGGCAGCGGTTAAAGGTGAGGCAGAAGACCCATAAAAACTGTATTTTTCTTACAGAAGATCCATGGTGTAAGCAAAAGAAACTTCTCTCCGTAAATGAACTGGAACAAGAGCTGTTTCTGAGGTGGTAAACTGACTGGAGGTCAAAGTGTTGTCTTTTGTATGTTGTCAGGGAGAATGAAATGGAGAGTGGGGAAAGAGGGGTAGTCTGAAGAGTTTGTTCTAGTTTTTTCTTGAGGTTTTTTTTTCTTTTTTCCCTTTGTCTTAGGTATATTAATAAAGTTTCTTTGTACTTTATAAAGTTTGAGCCTGCTTTGCCTACTCCTAATCCTTATCTCACAACAAGCAATCAAGTAAATTTAGGTAAGTGTGCTGGCATTTAACCACAATCCTGAATAGGTGAACTGAAACCACTACAACACCAAATCCACATATATTGACATTATTTTAAACATAGGACCAATTTCATTGATTCAGTAGGATAATTCTCGTAGTTAAGATGCAGCAAAAATATAAATCTTTGTAGAATCAGGGTGATGGTGAAGAACAGCATTTTAGATATAACTAATTTTCATGCAGTAAAACTTGTTGAAATAGAAGTTAAACATTAGCTCTAATTTTAGCAGGAATTAGAGCTTAAAATCACAGATATCTTCTATTTAATAATACACAGGGTTTTATGCAGGAATATTTTTCACACAGGAGTGTACCTGGGGAAGAGTCCCTGTTTTTGATTTATATTTTTCTTTTTCATTTCAAACTTTTCTATTCAATTAGAGGTGTCTGGAAACAAAATCAAACAAGTGCATCTGCATAAAAAACCCATTTAATAAAATAATATTTTATATTTTGAATAATTTTTTTCATACATTTTTTTGTTTCAGGGAAATTGAAACTGAGGAAAAAGAGTGTCAGATTTCCTTTTGAAGGTGGGACCTGATTTTTGTTTATTATAATTTCCTCATCTTCCAGAAGTGTGAGATTTTCATGGAAGTGATAAATTGAGTTACCAGTGCAGGAGTTACTTTACACAATAACTTTGCTCTCCCTTCTCAATAAGGGAAAGACAAGGCACATTTGTTTGAATTTTGATCTGGAATATTAGAAATGAACAAAGACTGTTAAATGGGCAAACTATTCAAGGATTAGATTAATCTAAAAGGTTTTTGGGGAGCCCATTTTTTACAACCCCTCTAGCATAACATATCTCTGCTAAGGCAGCACTGGGTGTCAGCTTTATTCAGGAGCCATTTCTGGAGAACTTTATTAAAACAAATCTATATAAAATATATGCTCTGGGTCATATTTTCCTCAGCCTTTCTCAAATCTTCAACTACTTACTTGTAGAGCATCTCCTTCTTCTTTTAAATTGCATTTTAAAAACTTACCTCCTTCTCTTGAGTTCTGTTTGTCACTTACATAGAAGGGATCAGTAAGAAATTTTCTGGTTAATATTTATAATAAAATTTCTTTTTTGTGGATATTTGGAAAGAGTGAGTTTTATGATGTCATGGTAACCTCAAGTTTGTAGTCAAGTTTTCATATCCTTTTCTGAAAAGAGCTCTGTTAATTGGCAACCTGTACCTATAACAACAGAAATGCACATCCTTCAGTTACATTTTCCAACCAAGGTTTTTCTTGGGAAAAGCTTCTCAAAGCACTCCTTTTAGAGGAACATTCAATTCACAAGTAAAGAAGGAAATAAACTGGAGTACAAATTTGCTGCCATCACTAGACTCATCTTGCTTCCCTTTAATCCTTCATAAAATGCTCTTTTTAATTGGATAAATTTAGAATAAGACACCCACAAAATATCAACATGAAATATTTAGAAAAAAATCAGGGTAAAATGCTATAGTAAATATACTATTTTCAGAGCATGATGTGTCCAGCTCTCAACAGGTGTCAACAGCAGGCCATGCTCTCCTGCCTTCAGAAGTGATTCTGAAGATGACTGACATACCTTACCCCAAAAACTCTCCAGTGTAAATTTACTGCCATAAAAATGGATGCTCATTATACCGGCAAGATCCAGTTTTAATGTTGGCAGGTGTAATGAAATCTTCCCCAGCATCACAGTTCCCGAGCTATACCATCCTTGTTATTGCACTCCTGAAACTCTCTTAAGTAGAGAACTTGGCATTTGCATAAATTCCCTGAGGATCTATGAAGAAAATGTTCCAAGGCCCTCCGGGGCTAAGTGTGTCTGGTGAAGTATATGAATAAATCTGTCAGTTTTGAATTGTTAGGAATGGATGGCTTTAGGGTTGGTTTTAAATGGATGCCAGTATATCTCAGGGTTTTACTAAAGACAGGGGATGGGCAGGAGAAGCTTATATTATTCTCCTTGTTTGGGTAGGATTAATGAGAGCGTTATTAGGAATTGTGTAGGAGTTATGGAATCAGAGAATCACAGAATCATTTAGGTTGAAAAAGACCTTTAAGATCATCAAGTCCAACCATTAACCCAGCACTGCCAAGTCACCACTAAACCATGTCCCTGAGCACCACATCTACAAAGTAAGTAATTTGTAAATACAAGTTAATCGTATTAACACAGAAAAATAGACACCCAAGCAGCATCTGCTGAATGTCACACCATTTTCTCCTATTTCGTTGCAAGCAGTCTAGGTGGCAAAAATCAGTCCTGGCTCTGTTTGCATTTCTATTTTTCCCTATGAGTTAAAGACAAATCATATAAGTGGATAGAAGGCCGCGTTTAAAAGCACTGAATTTATAGGTATGTATTATCTCTAGTGGATATGTTTTGTTGTTGTTATTTGGAATATAACTACTGCTAAAATTCTCATGAAAGTAAATAATTTACCTTCTTTAGAAGCCTGAACTTTCAGACTGAATTACATAGATTATGGCCAAAATACCTCTCAGTCCCTAAGGTAAGGAAGGATAGCACAAGACTATCCTAGCTATCAGTCCTAGCTTTGAATGTGCTGTGCTTGGCTCTTCCTAAGATTCTGTGTGTGATTTTATGTACATTTAGGTGAACAGCCTCAAAAAAGTCCACAAGACCCATTCATTTACTCTTTAGGTCTGATATGTTGACACACTGAGCACTTCAGTCTATGCATTATTTGACTTGGAGTTAAAGTGAAAAATGTTTCTGAAAGTCAAAGTTGCTCAACTGCTGTAGGGTTCACAAAACAAAAGTGGCAAAAGGTCCCTCATGTGTGCTAACTTAGCTGCCCCAAGATGCTTAAACCAGCAGAGCTAAACACAGAAATAAAATTACAGCTTGATCTGAAAGGCAAAAGACTGGGGGCAAAGAAAAATTCTTTGTTGTCCCTGTCTCTCACTGACACTGAGGAAGACCTTGCTGGTCTTTGCCATCAAAATCTTTGTCTTGGACTCAATATATTGGGGCAGTGATACTTAAATGAAGATTTCCAGGAAGTCATCTCCAGGATGTGCTCTCCAGGCTGCCCCACAAGGACTGGTTTGCCAGTGAGCTGTGCAGGGAGGTGAGGAAGTCCTCAGTGTGATAAACCAGGGGATGTATTGTGAAGCTGCATTCTATAATGGTGGACTCCTTGGATTTGATATATATCTAAACACATATATAATTTAAAAAACCCAAAAACCAAACAAGCTTTAGAAACAAGAGAGAGCACATAGATTGCCTGTGAAACTGTGTATTTATATTTTGCATGAGCAAATAACATTGAGACCTTGTCCAAGCATAAGTGTGCAGACCCTCTGTTGTGTAATAAGCTGATCAGATATTCTACATTTCTAGAATATTCCCCACCTGCTTACATGCAGCAGTCAGACTCATGGACACGATCCTCCTTGGCTTCTAAGACAAATCCCATCCTGCTGCACACGATCAGCTCTTACAGTGATGTGTCCATTAAAACTGCTTCAAGGTGCTAATCCAGAGCAATCTATTCCCTTTTGGCATTTGTTAAGAAAGAAAGAGTACAATTCCTTGGTAACTACACAGATCTGCTGAAATCAGATATTTTCCTTTCCTATTACTGCCACACTGAAGATTCCATTTTCTTTAGGGAAACCTCAAGAGGCAGTAATATAGTTTTGAACTATTGCCATCACCTCTCTTAGCTGCCTAGATAACACTGCAAACTGGGATATTTTTCTTGTTTAAAATACATAAAAATGATCAAAAACCACAGCTGCAGGAAAACCAGGAACAATTTAGAGATTACTGCAGTAACATTAAGAACTCTGAGCTTATCCAGCTTTCCCTGAGGAACACAAGTAGATGCAACTGTGTAAAGAAGTTTTACAAGAATATTTCATGTATATTCTGTAATCTGTTTATTAGATCTCTCATGCTGAATAAATACAATTTATTATAAACTGCTAATTTAATAGAAACAAAATATCTGTGAGTTTCTGTGTAAATTTTTTTCCCTATCCCATTAAATGGAGATTTCTATTAGACAGACAGACTGCTAATTGTGTCCTGACATTTTCATCTCATCCAGTTTTTCAAGTAGTTTTTGCAGGTATGAATTTCCAGGCAAAGCAGGCTCTGGTGGAAAAATGCCAATTCTTCTTAAATCTGGCATTCTGAGAAAATATCTCCTTTTCTTTCTTTTCTTTGAAATTATACTAATGCAGAAATGAGCCTGGCCTCCTGCCAGATTATCTGAGAGAAGCTCACATCATCTGTGGCTCTGGGAAACCTCAGCTCATCGAGGTGTTTGGACTTTTGGCATCCTCTGCTTCAGCACAGTTCGGGCACATGGGCTGCTTCAGCAACAGGGAATGTGGAGTAACTCCAGGTTTTAAAAGGTTCTGCACTTCCCAGGAAGTGGGAGACAACTTAGAAGTACTCCCCAGACAGCAGAAGGACTGTGTGGGATAGGAGATGAGAAAAAGGAAGGTAGTAAAGGATTGAGGAGGGTCAGCGATTTCATCTGACCCACACAAGACAGGATTTATGGACTTGTCTCATCCTCAGCTGGAAAGCTCTGAATTTTCCCTATTCTTTTATCTGTTATAACACTGAGTGGTACCTTTCAGCTTTTCTGTAGTCCTGGAAATACCAAAGTGAGCCTCAAGGCCAACAGGTCTGGGGTATCTCAGCCTCACAAAATCCCTCAGATTCTCCATATGGTTGTGCAAGAAGGCCTGGACACCCTTATTTCTAGTCCATTGTTTGATTTTAGGCAAATCTATACAGAGCCTAGCTTTAGTTTTTAAGGATATTTCTCCATAAAGTAATGCAAAAAAAAAAAAAAAGAAAAAAAAAAAAAGAAGAAAGGAAAGAAAAAAGGAAAAGGGAAATGGAAAAACAGGCCAGGCACTTGTGACTGATTAATTTTCTTTTGACACATTGTTTTCTAATGCTTTACTGGAATGGGATAACATTTACATGAACAAGAAATCCACAAACATGGGCTTTTAATAACCACACTGCTAACTTAAGTGTCATAGCAGTGTTTGGGTGATTAATGAAAGGTGTTTATAGCACCACTTACTCTGTTTTGTTTCAGCAACTGGGCAAAACTCCTTACAGGGTGTATGACATGTTGCTCCCTTTATAGAGCAGTCTCCATATGTTCATTAAGGTGGAAAAAAATAAGGAAGCTAAATGCAGGTGTCAGCTGAAACCTGCAGAGGATCACTGCTTCATTGGTTTGAGCTTTCTTCTTTGATTTGCAATTAACATATTTCAGGACTTCAGACATGTTTTGCCTGTTGTCCCTGGGGTACCATCTCTCCCTTTTTGTGGTTTGATTTCTTTCTTCCTTTTTATTTTTGCTTTTTAAGTATTACATTTTTACTGACACAAAGAAAGATATCTGAGGGCAGAAAATACTCTTCTGCATCCAACCACCATGGGATGGCATATTAGGATATTTGCTTCTTCCCTACTTTTTTTTAAAATCACACAGTTGTCTTAATTCTGAGGACCTTGAAATCCCTTGGGAAGACCATCTTAAATAAGGAATCAAAACAATTCAGGCTTCTCATCACAACTGCAAATTGAAAAATAAGCGCACACCATGTTCACTTCCCTAACTGAGACGCTTTCTGGAGCCTGTATTTAATGATGAAATGCAGCAAGTTTTTATATATTTATGGTAAGTAATGAGGTGCACCACACAGGACTGAACTACTGCAGCCACCCCAAGAGAATCCAGTATGGAAAATTTCAGAAAATCTCTGACTGAACTCCCTCCCTCTTGCCTCCTGCCTTCTGTTACTTCCTTCTCCTCTCTTGATCACATCTGCTGTGTTGAAACAGAGCAGTGATCAATACTAATTTGGTGGGGCTTCTGCCCTGACTTGCAAGGTTAAGAACCAGAGAAAAGCAGCTTAAAAACCATCTTCTGTAGAGGACTCCAATTCCTTACCCTCATGAGAGTGGGTGGTGAGAAAAGCTGATGCCTGGGCAGAGGTACCATAGGTCATTCTTTGTTCTCAAGCTGGCCAGAAATCCTGATGAGAAACTCCTTTTGCATATTGGCAACCCTTGTGGTGGTATTTGAAAGGAGGGAGTTGTCATGCTTAGCATTTGCATGTTCAGAAGCTACTGCTCCTACTCAAAGAGGGAAGTTAGTCATCCAAAATCCTGGGGAGAGGGGGGCAGCTAGTTTCATTTACAGGAGCCAATGTACTAACCAGAAAAACATGGAAACAGAGAGATATGGATGGGTGCCACGGGCGAGTGAAGACATTTTCTCAGGATTCAGTGTTATCTCACACTTTCTACATCCTATGCTGTTTATGCCAGTAGAAATGTCAGTACAGTAAAAGGAGGCATCATCCATTTCTTGGACATGATAATATCAGCAGTGCTCATTTCTGTGTGCTTCACATGGCTTCCTTTTGAAGGTGCCTGCCTCAGATTTTTAATATCAGCTTCATCTATAAATATAGGACTGCATTGCACACTCTCTTGTGTGTGTACATGTCCTTTAAATCTTTTACAATTCAGCTGAATTAATTGTTATGATCAAGGAAGGGGATCATAAGAATTGTCCTCCTGTTTTCACTCTCAGGCCATTTAAATATCCAGTACAATCCTAAATCTTCCTTAAAACATTAAAGAAACTGAAACTTGTTGGAGAAAGTATGAGCTACCCTCTTCTGAAACACTCAAGTCCTTTTCTGTCTCCTAACTGTAAGCTGATTTAAGGGCTGAAGCTTCTAAGATGCAAAATTTGCCTTGACCATTACTGTTATTGCTGAGGAGGTAAGTAGGTAAAAAACATTTAAACAGAGGAAAACTTTAACACTTTTTGTTTAAATAGAGAAACTTGCTATGTTTTAGGTTGCATGCAAATTGAGCAAGGCATGGATGAGCCATAGATGTTGGAATTCAGGATTCTTGTGTTGAACCTGATTTGTGTTTATACAGGGCAGCATTTTGCAGAAATCTCATACTGTAAAATATGGCTGTGGCTGCCATGACAGGGACATATAAGTGTGAGGATAGCCAATATTCCAGCTGCTTTTTATGCCTAATGCATATGGTCCTCCCCAATAAAATTATTAGGCAGGTAAATTCAAGTAAGAGATCTGCATGTTATGCAGCTGAGATTGTATTGGACTGGTGTATCTGTGCAGAGTTGCTTGTTGTCAAAAGGGTCTAGGTATTAATTTTGGGAATTTTTCTTTATCCAGAGAGAGTCCAGCCCATGAAACAAAAGACATTTGAGCCTGGGTATTCTCTTCTTCTCAGCTTATCCGCAACAAACTTTGGAAATGATAGATGCATATATGACATAAAATGTTAAAGGATGAACTGAGCTCATTTTCCTCTTGAGGATCTTTGAAACCAGGAACTTTGAGGATAGACTGATGGAAATTTATATATTCTTTATTGCATCTTTAAAGAGTTGCTGTCCTTCTAATTGTTGTTTATGCTTATTTTCATCTAACGTGCCTCATATGAAAACATTGGACTGATTCTGTGCTCAAATCTTTCCATTTTCTTCTTGTCTGGTTTGGTAAGGAATGTGGGAATGGAAGTGGAGATAAAAAACCCAGCAAGTTTGTTTTTAGGCTATCTTTCCTTCGGGGCAGAACTTGTTGGTGAATGACAGCTGCTGTTACAACAGCTCAAAAATACAGAACATCTCTTTACATAACAACATCTTAAACAGATTTCAGAAATTCTATTTGCAGGGAATAGTGTAAGCCTGGGTGCACTCAGCTGTCTGTATTACACTTTTCCTCTTTAAAACCAGTATTTAAACACAAAGCGGCCACAGTAATTTATAGAGCAAACCCTGAAAAATTCTAAATCAGGATTAGTGTCTATTAACTCTATTAAGTTCTATTTGGCAGTCAACCAAAGTGTCAACTGAGTTCACATTCCTCTTTATCTGGTAACTAATACTGGAGAAGGCACACATACATTATCAAGTGGAAAAAGGTGTCCAGGGTAATGCTGCAACTACCAGGCCAAATTCTCTGCTGGCATAATTCACAGTATTTCCAAGCCAGATCTTTCAGAGCAGACCGTCTGTCTCAAATTAAATTTTCGTATTCACTTTTTAATAAGCAACTTTCCAAGCAATGAGGGTTTTTTAGCCACATGACTCCTATTAAAGTCAATAGGAGTCATGTGGCTAAAACCCTATGTGATGCTTGAATTTATTGGAAATTGGCATCTGCTACTGAGAGCACTTCCATTGTTTGGTCTTCCTGCCCAATCATCACTTTCTGCGTGGCTGTGTAGCCCCTTGTGCTCCTTCTTGCTGGAATCTCCATGCCTAGCCTTTCTATTCCTTCCCCACTATCCTTTCACACTAAAAATAAAAGCTCCTCCTCTGTGGAATCATTAGTGCCTCATGCCCTTTTGTTTGGATTTTCTGTGTGCGGCCTCTTTGTTCGGCCTCGGCTGCTGCTGAACTTTGCTGTTGGCTGCACTGAATCGTTGCATTGTTTGTGCAATCACTTACATTTGCACAATTCTGCAGGATCTGGGGAGATGAAAGGTGCTCCGCACACAAAAGCCTGGCTCCTTTCAGTTTCATTCTGAAATGATAGGGGTTAAAATACCGTCGAGTGGGTCTGATGTCATTGCTTTACTAAAAAATGAGCTTCAAGCAGGTGTTATCAATTATTACCTGGGAATTTCTTGCTTCCCCAAAATGATGATATTCAGCTGGAAATATGTTCCACTGCAGTTTCTCTGAGAAGTTTTAATCAGTGTGAATGTGGGCTGCAAACCCAACCCTTAGAGCACTGTTGTAGCATTTACTCACCAATAACTGAAAGCAGTGTATATTTTGTTAAAAATACCAGAACAGCTTTTTGCTTGGTTTCTTATGCATTTTATATGGACATGCATATGGACAGTTTTTTAATTTGTATGTTTATCATAGAATCATAGAATGATTTGGGTTGGAAGGGACCCTAGAGATTATCCAGTTCCAACCCCCCTGCCATGGACAGGGACACCTTCTACCAGACCCAAACCCAAATCATTCTGTGATTCTGTTATTCTATGGTTCAGTAATGAAGATTTATTCTTCTCTCAGAAGTGTCTGTGGACATCTGAGTTTCAAAAAAAAATTATTTAATGGTAATCTACTAGAGTTTACAAACAGTTTTCTACTGTATAGGAAAATTGCTAATGATTGAATCTGAGTATTGCACAGCTGTATAATAAATGGCAGAGGATGCTCAGTATTCTAAAGAGAAAGTGTAATTCTGATTCCTTGAGGTACTATATTTTTTTAAAAATAATCTTAGAATTGGAACTCAAATCTATCAGACAGCACTAGTCAAGCAACTTGCCAGCCAGTCTGGCTAAAGTAAAATGAAAATTGTCTTCAAGGAATATCTTGAAGAGCAACAAAGCAGTGAATGAATACAGAACTCTTTCTGGGACAGTTATTATTGAAAACCTCATATTTTAACATGGATGTACTACACAGGAAAACCCTTGGTGTTTCCCTGTAATAAAACTTTACATTTATTCAGGCTATCATAGACTGAAAAATCTTTAAAAATATCTTCTTTTTATTCATTGAGTGGTATTAATGCTTATCTAGGGATGCCAGATCTTCAGAAGCTTATTTGTCTATCATAGGTGCAGTACCTGTGCTGCAAATGTCAGTCCTTGAAAATCCTTCTTTACCCTCATTATTTGGGAGTGTGCTAAGAGGAGTCCTTTTCTCTTATGCCTCTTTCCTCCCCAATCTTGCTTCTCTTACAACCAGAATAATGTGAGTTAGTTGCAAGTACAGTGACCATCTGTCCTGGTTTGAAAGACAGGTGTCTGTTAAGGAAGGCAGAAGCCTCCCTTGGAATGGGAAACTGTAACCCCTCTCCCTCCGAATTATTATAAATTTGAAATCAAGAGGCTCTCAGGCAAATATATGAGAATAGGAATAACAGTTCTTTACTAATATCTAAAACAAGGCTAACAAATAACAACAGCTATGGTGTTAACCAAAAAACAGAACCAGAAACCCAGTGGCAGCCTGCTTGGCTTCAGGCACCTTTCTCTTTTGGTGCAGTTCCAGTCACAGCCTGCAGGGGATGCTCTGGGTGTGATGATTCCCCAGTGGCTGCAAGGGGCGCTCCGGCGTGAGCTCAGGTAGCACACGGCAATGGCGGCTGCCCGAGGCACAGAGGGATGGAGGAGAGCCTTTGTTCCACAGACCCTCGGGGGGCCAGCTGGTGTCGGTGCCGCAGCAGGATCCCCGGACACAGGGAGCTGGGACGGTAAGAGGTCCCGATGTGCAGGGGGAGCCCCGCTACAATGTAGCGAAAAACTCGGAGCGGCGAGTAGGAGCAGGGGAGAGACAGGCTGGTGGCAGGCAGCTCCCAATGGGGCAGAGAGGAAGAGACTCCCAGCAGACAGACCGGCAGCTCCGTGCTGGCTTCTCAGGGGGCCGTGGGTTCAGCAGACAGCAGCTCTGACCGTCCAGCTCCGAGGGTCCCGAGCAAGAGAGCAACCTCCCCCCGCCCTTGCTTTTTCAGTCTCCCAAAATCTCGAGTTGTCAGGCCCTGCTTCCATGAGGGCAATTCTGCCCCACCCTGCCAAGGAGAAAGGCTCTAGCCTTGTGCTTTGTTCTCTTAAGTACTCAACTATTAGCTCAGTCATTAGTCTCTTAGCAACCCATGGGAGAAAAATTCCTGAGGAAAAAAAAACTAAGTCCAACCTCCAACATTCTCCACCCCGAATTTTTTTCCCATGCAAACACCTTACATCAAATTTAAACCTTCGAAGTATATACATACATGCAGATACAGATACAAGCATGGTGTCATAAATAGTTCACCCTAAAACAAGATCTACTTGAGGTATGCATCGGGTCTCTCCATCCCTTTGCATCACCCACCATGTGCGGCCTGGTCCCTGAGCAAAGACAACCCCCCGGATGGGATTGTCTTTACTTGAGGCAGAGTTTACCCAAACAGTCTTTCCCAGCATACCTCTCATGTGTACTACTGGAACCTTATCTCCATCTGTTGTTCGCAAGGGGTCAGAGTGGGCAGGCCCGGCTCGGTTGGAGGAGCCTCGTGTGTTCACTAACCATGTGGCCTTTGCTAAATTAGTCTCCCAGTTCTTGAACGTCCCCCCACCCAGTGCTTTCAAGGTGGTTTTAAGCAGGCCATTGTACCGTTCAACTTTCCCAGCTGCTGGTGCATGATAAGGGATATGGTACACCCACTCGATGCCATGTTCCCTAGCCCAGGTGTTTATAAGGCTATTTTTGAAATGAGTCCCATTGTTGGATTCAATTCTCTTGGGGGTACCATGTCTCCAAAGAACCTGTTTTTCGAGGCCCAGGATGGTGTTCCGGGCAGTGGCATGAGGCACAGGGTAGGTCTTCAGCCATCCTGTGGTGGCTTCCACCATTGTGAGAACGTAGCGCTTGCCTTGGCGGGTCTGAGGCAGTGTGATGTAATCAATCTACCAAGCCTCTCCATACTTATATTTGGACCACCGTCCACCATACCATAGAGGCTTCACCCGCTTGGCCTGTTTGATCGCGGCGCACGTCTCACAATCATGGATCACCTGGGAGATACTGTCCATGGTTAGGTCCACCCCTCGGTCTCGTGCCCACTTATAGGTGGCATCTCTGCCCTGGTGACCTGAGGCATCATGGGCCCATCGGGCTAGGAACAACTCCCCTTTGTGTTGCCAGTCTAAATCTATCTGTGCCACCTCTATCTTTGGGGCGTGATCTACCTGCTTGTTGTTCTGGTGTTCTTCGCTAGCTCGGCTCTTAGGGACATGGGCATCTACATGGCGGACCTTTACAGGTAGCTTCTCTATCCGAGTGGCAATGTCTTTCCATTCATCAGCTGCCCAGATTGGTTTTCCTCTATGCTGCCAGTTGGCCTTTTTTCACCTTTCCAGCCAACCCCATAGAGCATTGGCTACCATCCACGAATCGGTGTAGAGATGGAGCTTTGGCCACTTCTCTCTCTCAACAATGTCCAGGGCCAGCTGAACAGCTTTGAGTTCAGCAAATTGGTTCGACCCACCCTCTCCTTCAGTGGCTTCTGCAACCTGTCGCGTGGGGCTCCACACAGCTGCTTTCCACTTTCGGTTCATCCCTATCATGCGACAGGAACCATCAGTGAAAAGGGTGTAGCACTTTTCTTCATTTAGCAGCTGATTGTACGGCGGAGCCTCCTCAGCCCGGGTCACTTGTTCTTGCTCCTCTTCATCAGTGAGACCAAAACTCTCACCTTCTGGCCAGTTCGTAATTATTTCCAGGATCCCAGGGAGGTTCGGATTTCCAATGCGGGCGTGCTGTGTGATAAGTGCGATCCACTTACTCCATGTGGTATCGGTGGCGTGGTGGGTAGAGGGAGCCTTTCCTTTAAACATCCACCCCAGCACTGGTAGTCGAGGTGCCAGGAGGAGTTGTGCTTCAGTGCCAATTACCTCCGAGGCGGCTTGAACTCCTTCATAGGCGGCCAAGATTTCCTTCTCTGTGGGGGTGTAGTTGGCTTCAGACCCTCTGTAACTCCGGCTCCAGAATCCCAGCGGTCGGCCTCGAGTCTCTCCAGGCACCTTCTGCCAAAGGCTCCAGGACAAGCCATTGTTCCCGCTGCAGAGTAAAGCACATTCCTCACCTCTGGTCCCGTCCTTACTGGGCCAAGCGCTACCGCGTGAGCGATCTCCTGCTTGATCTGGGCAAACGCTTGTTGCTGTTCAGGACCCCAGTGGAAATCGTTCTTCTTGCAGGTGACCAGGTAGAGAGGGCTCACAATCTGGCTGTACTCTGGAATGTGCATTCCCCAAAAGCCTATGGCCCCCAGGAAAGCTTGAGTTTCCTTTTTGTTGGTTGTCGGAGACATCGCAGTGATCTTATTGATGACCTCTGTGGGAATCTGGCGCCGTCCATCTTGCTATTTTATTCCCAGGAAATGGATCTCTCGAGCAGGTCCGTTGACTTTGCTCTTCTTGATGGCAAAACCGGCTTCCAGGAGGATCTTGATGATCTTCTCTCCTTTTTCAAATACCTCTGCTGCCGTGTTCCCCCACACAATGATGTCATCGATGTATTGGAGATGCTCTGGAGCCTCACCCTTTTCCAGTGCAGCCTGGATCAGTCCATGGCAGATCGTGGGGCTGTGCCTCCACCCCTGGGGTAGCCGATTCCAGGTATATTGCACACCTCTCCAGGTGAAGGCAAACTGGGGCCTGCACTCTGCTGCCAAAGGGATGGAGAAGAACGCATTGGCGATGTCAATGGTGGCATACTATTTTGCTGCCTTGGACTTCAGCTCGTACTGGAGCTCCAACATGTCTGGCACAGCAGCACTCAATGATGGAGTCACTTCATTCAAGCCACGATAGTCCACAGTCAATCTCCATTCCCCATCAGACTTGCGCACAGGCCACATGGGGCTGTTGAAGGGTGAGTGAGCCTTACTGACCACTCCTTGGCTTTCTAGGTCGTGGATCATATTGTGGATGGGGATCACGGCGTCTTGATTCGTCGGGTAATGCTGGCGGTGCGCTGTCGAGGTGGCAATTGGCACTTGTTGCTCTTTTACTCTCAGGAGTCCCACTACATTTGGATTTTCCAATAGTCCAGGCAAGGTGTTCAGTTGCCTGATGCCCTCTGCCTCCACAGCTGCTATTCCGAAAGCCCACCTGAGTCCCTTTGGGTCTTTGTAATAGCCATTCCGGAGGAAGTCTATGCCCAGAATACATGGGGCCTCTGGACCAGTCACAATGGGGTGTTTCTGCCATTCCTTCCCGGTCAGGCTCACCTCAGCTTCCAACAAGGTTAATTGCTGCGATCCCCCTGTCACCCCGGCAATAGAAACAGGTTCTGCCCCCACATGTCTCGATGGAATTAAGGTACACTGTGCACCAGTATCAACTAACGCTTCATATTTTTGTGGCTCTGATGCGCCAGGCCATCGGATCCACACTGTCCAAAAACCCGGTTTTCCCGTGCCTCTTCCTGGCTAGAGGCAGGGCCCCTCTAGCCCTGGTTATCATTTCTTTCCTGGGCATACATAGTAGAGGTCCCCTCGAGGGGATCTAAGAGATCGTCCACCTTTCTGTAATATCTGGCATCGCGGTCACAGGAGGCTGAGGCTACCTTCACTTTAGTAGACCCCCCGCCTCGGTTAGTATTTCCCTACTTGAGTTGCTGTACCTGTGCTGCCAGGGTAGCAGTGGGTTTCTTATCCCACTTCCTCATGTCTTCCCCGTGGTCACACAGGAAGAACCACAGCTCAGATCGTGGGGTGTACCCTCTCTCCCTGGCTGGGGGGCGCTGGGCTCTGACTTTGGGGCTTGTGACTCGCACTGGTGCCGCACTCATCATCCTCATCTCCTCCCTCACCTCCCTCATCATCTCCTCTTTGAGGTCTTTGACCACAGCAGAGACTTGAGCCTGCATTGGGCCACTGATCATACTATCATAATTCCTGAGTTTGGTGGCTATGGAACCCACTGTCTCTCGGTTGTCATCAGCATTAATTGTTGCAATGAAGATGGTGTATTGGGAGGGCCCTAGCTTTGCCAGTTTCCACAACATTTGCCCTGTACACTTGACCTTGTCGGGGTCATTGTCAAGTTGTCCATCCCTCCCAAAGAGTACCTCCAATACTGCCACTTCCCTCAGCTGTTGGATTCCCTCCTCAGGAGTCTTCCATGGTCTTCTATGATGGTACTCCTGCATTCTCTCCCTGTTGACAGACCTCTCTCTTACACTTATTAAAAGCTGTTCCCAGAGAGACAGGGGCCCGTCATCTCTTCCGAATACCTGATCCACCCCTGAGTCATGGGACAAGGGTCCCATCTGCCTTGCCTCAATACTATCCAGCTGCACGCCCATACCCATAAGGTCCCAGACTTGAAGTAACCAGGTTGTAAAAGGCTCACGACCCCGTCGCACAATGTCTTTTCGTAGATTACAGAGACTGTCATACCCCAGGGACTCGGTAGTGATTTCAATCCTTGGCCTCCCTACTGGTTGAGAGGGCCCTGCTTCCCCATCATTACTCACTGGCTGCTCTGGTTTGACCTTAGTCTTCCTCTTTTCCACAGGGGCGACTGCTACTGGCTGTGGCTGCTCTTCTGATCTGACTGGAGCCTGAGCGGTTATAACATCCCTGGGTTCCCCTGCTGCCCCATTAGACTCTCCCTCTTTGGGGTAGGGGAAGGGTTTCCCACCAGCTGGGCAAGTGTATTCCTTCATCACTTGGCCCATCTCGCGTATCTCCTTCACCAGGACTCCCACCCAATCCGGGTGGGTTGTTTCTGAGGTGGGTTGTGGGGCTGGGTTAGACTCTGTAGCAGCATCTCTAGTGTCTGGGGCAATGTCAGGTTCTGGGATGGTGTCCCTAGTCTCTGGGGCTATGTCAGGTACTGAGGCCTCATCTTTATTGTCTGGGGTAGGTGTCAGGGTGGCTATCCAAGTCAGACCTCCTTTATCCCTGAATGCTAAATAGAGTAGGACTATCAGCAACACCAGCCACTGTATGATATCATTCGCATTTAGAGAAGATTTGAACCCTTCAAAGATTGGTGGAATAGGCCCAAAGAGCTGGGTGAAGGGTTGTGGGAAAATTTCTTTTGGTGTCATTTCCTCGCAGTAGGTACCATTATTAAAGTAACCCTGAAAACATGTCATTAGTGTGTGGTAGCTCTGAATCCACATGCCTGCCTTCCCGAGGAAGTTGAAAATCCATGAATTCCTCACCTTATCGACGCAAAACACAAACTGTACAACAGCTACCGTAGCCTTAGTTATAGGGCCCATGTTTAGATACGGGGCTGCAAATGGGAGAGAGACAGCTGTGACCACTTGCCATATGAACCGGGATAAGCTAGACCACATGGTGCAACCTAATGAGGTTCCTATATCCAGCACACAAAAACTGCGTTACTCAAGAACTGTTATCCTTTTTCCTCTTGATGCCCTCGTGCCCTACCGTTGGGCGCCAAAATCTGTCCTGGTTTAAAGGACAGGTGTCTGTTAAGGAAGGCAGGAGCCTCCCTTGAAATGGGAAACTGTAATCCCTCTCCCTCCGAATTATTATAAATTTGAAATCAAGAGGCTCTCAGGCAAATATATGAGAATAGGAATAACAGTTCTTTACTAATATCTAAAACAAGGCTAACAAATAACAACAGCTATGGTGTTAACCAAAAAACAGAACCAGAAACCCAGTGGCAGCCTGCTTGGCTTCAGGCACCTTTCTCTTTTGGTGCAGTTCCAGTCACAGCCTGCAGGGGATGCTCTGGGTGTGATGATTCCCCAGTGGCTGCAAGGGGCGCTCCGGCGTGAGCTCAGGTAGCACACGGCAATGGCGGCTGCCCGAGGCAAGGAGGGATGGAGGAGAGCCTTTGTTCCACAGACCCTCGAGGGGCCAGCTGGTGTCGGTGCCGCAGCAGGATCCCCGGACACAGGGAGATGGGACGGTAAGAGGTCCCGATGTGCAGGGGGAGCCCCGCTACAATGTAGCAAAAAACTCGGAGTGGCGAGGAGGAGCAGGGGAGAGAAAGGCTGGTGGCAGGCAGCTCCCAATGGGGCAGAGAGGAAGAGACTCCCAGCAGACAGACCGGCAGCTCCGTGCTGGCTTCTCAGGGGCCATGGGTTCAGCAGACAGCAGCTCCGACCGTCCAGCTCTGAGGGTCCCTAGCAAGAGAGCAACCTCCCCCCGCCCTTGCTTTTTCAGTCTCCCAAAATCTCGAGTTGTCAGGCCCTGCTTCCATGAGGGCAATTCTGCCCCACCCTGCCAAGGAGAAAGGCTCTAGCCTTGTGCTTTGTTCTCTTAAGTACTCAACTATTAGCTCAGTCATTAGTCTCTTAGCAACCCATGGGAGAAAAATTCCTGAGGAAAAAAAAACTAAGTCCAAACTCCAACACCATCTTTCAGGGTTTACCCTGAAAAAAAATAGATTCATGTTCTTAGTAGATTTTCTTGGTTTGGGTGCTGCTGGCCAAGCAGAATTGCAAGTGTGTTTCTATTTGACAGGGTTTGGAATGACCTTTGCTCATTTTCCACAGGATTTTCTTTGGAACATTTACCGTAGCCATGTTTGTCAAAGTAGCTTTTTTTCAGATTTTTCACTTTTTTGAAGTCCAGTGTTTGGCCTGAGAAGTACTTTGTTAGTAAACAAAAGACCCTAGAAACTATCAAAGGTAAAACATGTAAAATAAACACATGCAGCAAAAGTGCTGATAGCAATATTAACATTTTGGGAAGGAAGAGTGGTTCAGAGATGTCTTTTTGAAGAAAAATTAAGAAACTTTTCATTAAAAAAAATATTTATTCTGGCATAAATCTGACCTGAGCTAAATTTGAACTGCCCTGAAGAAAGCAAAAATCTGTGCCACACTAGAAAATCCAAACTAAGCAATCCCCCAGATAAAAGATTTAGCACAAAGTTAGCTTTAAACTAAAGAAGACCAGCACTTTAATCTTTTTGCTTGATTTCCCTTTCAAACACAGTCATCCATTTAGTTCCCTGCTGTCCTCATGAAGAATTTCCTTATGATGAAATCAGGGTTCGGAGATTTATTATGCAACGAGCAAAGCAGGTTCAAGCTGATAAAGGCTTCCTGGGTGAGTGAAGGATGCTTAATGCCAGGAAAGATACTCTTTTAATGTGAGGTTCTTGACCATTTATTACATAAAAATGTTAATTTGATAGTGATTTTAATCTGCTTGTTATCAGCGGTGGCTGCTTGGTCTTAAAGACAAGATAAAAGGCAGAGCTGGAGAAGCAGATTTGGGGAGCACTCGCTCAGTTAACATGTTGGATGCAACACACCTGCCTCCCATTTATCTGCTCTTCCAGAATGAGGAGGAGAGGGATTACGGCTGTGATAAGGCACATCTTGGTGAGCTGATTGGGCAGCGGAGTGCGCGCGCTGAAAGGACACGGTGCCAAAGATAAGCTGCGATAAAGGTTGGGACAGTCATTTCCCAGGAAGCTCTGCAGAGCGGAGGATTTGCTTTGCATGCCATTTTGAGGGGTTCTCCAAGAGCAGAATATTTAATCCCTTCTCACCCATCCACATCCCCCTCCTGCCCCACAAGCTGCAGAATTCATGTGAAGCCAAACTTCCTGCAGATTTTGCGTCCGTGTTTTGCCCTGGTCTTGTTCCAGCTAATGCATGGGCTCGTCCTCCCCATGACTTCTTGGCAGGCAAGAGACACTGTGATTAGTCCTGTCTTTTGTGCGTGCAAAACTGATTGCTGGTGTAAAATATAGAGTGGCTGTCAAACTGGGCTGAAGTCTCTCATTGACTCAGGAGTTATTGGTGGCCTGAAAGACAAGCACTGTTATCATATAAGCCTTGTATTCTGAGAAGACCAAGATAAAGATTATCTCTGTCTGCAAGACAAAAATACAAACTTTTTCTTGCAGGACTTGGCTCAGCAGAAAAGTTTTCAGTTGACACAAATATTTGCAATCAGTCAAGTATCTGGATACCAAAATGCTCCCCCATTTCAGAAAATGTGGGGAATTAAAATCAATGACCCTAGGATGAAACTATGACCAGTCCAAGTTTTTCTTGCCTGAGGAGATATGAACTAATTTCCTGCACTGAATCCCACATATTTCCCACAATCTAGTAGACTACCATAGCAACCAGCCACATTTTTACTTTGCGATGATCTGCTTCTTACCCAAAAGAGATATTTACAATTATAATTTCTGTTGAAATCAATAAAAAAAGTCTTCTTTGGAAATGCAAACTCACACTGCTGAGAAACTTCCAGCAATGTGGTGGGCTGATGGTAAGTTCACATAGCATTTGGTCTGAATGTGTTGCAGGCACAAGCACATGGTATTATTGTGACTTCAGGAGGAGCCATGGATGCACAAGCTGGGTGCATCTAGGAGCAGCCTACACATTGGGCAAATAAAGCATTTGAAATGACTTTGAAGTGAGCAGGCTGAAGTCTGCACATGCTTTGGTGTTGTGTGGATGTGTACTGGTCAGTCACAGACAAATGGGTAGAGCTGGATGGGTGCTCTGAATGTGCTGGACAGCATCTGCTACTCAGTGAAACCTGTGGATTATCAGAAATCCTGAATCACACCTTGAAGCCAAGTAGGATTTCTCTATCTTTGAGCAGTCTTGTCTAGTGGAAGCTGTCCCTGCCCTGGCAGGTGGGTTGGAACTAGATGAGAACTTCAGTCTTTTCACCACTCCAGCTGGGGAACCATGTGTCTAGACAGGATGTGGTCATTGCTAAACTGAGCTCTAGTTGATCGGAAGACTTAAAGTCCTGCCATATTAATTTAGTCTTGGGAAACAAAACAAAAAATGTTTCTAGTGGTCACAGCACCAAGCTTCCCAGAATACAAGGAGTATTTCAACAATGTTCTCAGGCATGTGGTGTGATCCTTGGGCTTGTCCTGTGCAGGGCCAGGAGCTGGACTGATGATCTTTATGGATCCCTTCCAACCCAGGGTATTCTATGGTTCTGTGATTCTACCATGGGCACAAACCTCTGGTCTCAGGCAGAGGACTAGCAAGACTGATGATTGTGAAATATACTGGAAAATGCCCAATAATGACCTCCTATAGATGACCTCCACTAAACCTATATTCACTCCCCAGGCAGTCATCTGAATAAATAGACTCTACCAGGCACTAAATGGGTTAAAATGCTGGGGCAGCAGAAGTACTTTGTATGACAGAAGCTTTGGTCCCTCTGAGTTTATGGAGACTGTTAGCAGATGGATCCCAACTGATCTCTAGTGATAGGACACAGGGAGGAGCAAAGAAACAAAAAAGCATCACAGGCACAAAACCCATGGCTTTATACATCAAGTCCTACATCCAAAAGCAAATTGGAAGTCAGTGCAAGCTACAGCAAATTGGTGTAACGTGTGTTGTTCGCCAGTTCTGCTAAGTAAGCAATCAATATATTTACTCCCTGGATAGAATACGATTTTGCTGTTGTGACAGTGCTACTTCTACTACTCTGTGAAGAAAAATGACTCCATGGAGTCTGTGATCCCTATCTGGTCAGAGCTTCCACTATTCGGAAGATATTTTTAAAGATAACTGAAAATCATAAAGAACATTTGCACTGCACCAAAGCCAAGAAATTCAGATGCACAATAGAATTCAATGGTGAGTGATTAGCCCAACCTATTTTACTGAGATACTGCCAAGTTATCTGGGTGGTTTCAGCAGCATGCATCACTTCTGCAACCCTTAAATGTAGCAGAGAGAGTTTCCGGTGGATGCTGATGAAATTCAGCTTTCTGCTGAATTTTGCTTAATACTGTTTTTAAAGGAAAATCTTATCTTGTCAGGTTTGGTTTTTTTGTTGTTGTTGTTTATTGGTTGTTTTGTTTTTATTTTTGCTCTTCATGCTTATTCAGGTATCTTTCTTTAGTTGAATGTTCTGAATGCAAATTTATCTACTCATAGAGCTCAGGCTCAGGCTAATCAGCGGATAGCAGTCACAAGATACTCTTCCACCTCATTTGCAATGGAGAGGGGAAAGAAGAGAGGAAAGTGGGAGTCATGAGCAATGGGCACTGACTTACAGCTAGAAGTAAAGAGAAATCATGGTGATGAGACGTTTCTGCAAACCTATCCTATTCCTGTCTTGGATAGGAATTTTCTGCATCCCCTGTAGGATACTATGGGAAGATGAGAGAAACAGAAGAGGAGAATCTCTTTGCTGGGAACCTCTTTAAGGACTTTGTAAAATCACGGCAAAAGCAGCCTAAAGAAATAGTCTACTTTTTTGACCATTTCAGTTTGTTATTGGGAGATTAATGAGAAGAGTTTGAAGCAGAAGATTAATGTGGGCTATCCTTATAACCAGCTCCCCTCCTCATAAATCTCCTATTATTACACAGGCACTAAGCAGCATGTTGCTTCACCTTCTCTGAGACACGAGTCCACCAACAACTCTCTTTCATTTGCTCCCCTGTACTTCCCAGAGGTCAATACCCTACTTAAATAATACCTACATCTCTCCCAACTGATATCCTCTTCTCCTCTGGCAATGCCTTACCACCATTAATGAACAAAGAGATCAAGAAAGGAAAAAAAATCATGGAAGTATCCTTTTTGGATCAACTCTTGATCTGAGAGCACAGATATTTAAATACAATGTGGAAATCAACTGTAATTGTGCAAAATTAATAAATGTTTGATTTTTGTTTCTCTCTCACTGATAAGTTTTGTACTTCATTGTCTCCTTTTTGTCTTGGGAGGAATAGACTGCTCTTTCATTCTCAATCTCTTGCTCTGAAGAAGTCCATGAGTTAACATCACAGATGGCCACCACCACCTCAGCTGTCAAAGGGAAAGCTCCCATAAGAGGAAGAACTGACAGCCCAGGTGGACTCTCACATGCTTCAACTTCAGGCAGCATTGCAATTATAGCCCAAATACAGAGGAGAGCAGACACATCTCTCTAAACACCTCATTGCTGCGTTCCCACAGCATGCCTGGGAGAAGGAGAAATCATAGCTGCATTTTGATGTTATACAAAGATAAAGGACCAGCCAGATAAAGTGATTTATTTAGAGTCACTCAGAACATCTCTAGTTGAATCAGAAACAGAGCTTCAGTACCTGGAGCCCTGTTCCAGTTAACAGTCGTATCTGCCCAGGTGACAGACTACACTTGCACTCCACAGAATAACAAAATCAACTCTCCTGAATACATCCTGTTAGAAATGTTGTCCCCTGTAGCAAGATTGCAAGTGATTCACAAGCCTCCTACGTGCACAGAGACCAGAACAACCCTGCCAAATGCTGTTCTAAATTATTCTTGTGTAAAATTCATTGGGTACAAAACAGGAGTAGTAGACAAGGCAGAAGGAGATGAGCTGTTCTTGAAAGTTTTTTCTTATTATGCAAACACAGAGTCCAAAGATTTTCCAGGGAATTGTTGTGTTAAATAGCCACAGTCGTAAATGGTGAATTCATAAATGAATACAAATGTGTAGCTGTCATAACTGGCAGATGACACTTCCTGAAGGATAAGCTTGTACTCTTCCCCAGCGAAGGCAGAATGCAAGAGTTTCATCTCTTGAGACTTCTAATGTACAAATTCTTTGGCAATTCCTCCTAAGGCGGAACTGTTTTTAATTTAGAAGACGTCAACCTACTTGTACTAGTGGGAGAAATTAATAAGCCAAAGATGCAGGTTGGCTGTACTGTAATACTGAGTAGATATGTCTCCATTAATTGCAGGATTGCCTGTGCTCACTTAAAAGCTGTTCTGTCTCAGAGCTTGATCGTGTTGCCTGTGCTCAGATAAAATTCCCTCGAGCTTCTAACACCTTTTCTGCTGCTGACCCCTCAGGGGTGGGTTTGTTTCATGTCTGCATGCTTCACATGCTGAACCATATATTTCTTCTCTCTGTATGGTACAGATATGAATATAGATAACCATATGTCCTCTAATACTAAGCTGTGTTTGCTCTAATCTGTCCTAGACATTTAGAAAAGCAATTAAAGCAAAGAGAATCTAAAAGCCATATTCAAGTGACCTGGGTTATAAACAAGTCTTTGGATCTATATTTTCACCTGGTTGCTATAACCAGCCCCTACATGGGGCATCACTAAAACCAACTTTCTCCCCTGACCAGACATGGGCATTTCATTTGCCTGAATATAACCTTGATAAATGGGGCAGAGTAAGTCTGTGACAAAAAGATGGGGGGGGGGAAGAGAGAGATGTTTAAATTCACATTTCAACTCTCAGTCTGGTACTTTTCTACCAACTTCATGACCTTTCTCCACCCAAACTCATCCAAAGGCCCTGTGCAGGAGAGAGGGGGCATTTACCGGAGTTATCAACTCATCCTTCAAGTTGGAGGAAAACCCTGGTCTAAAGGACTGGATGCAGTGTTTAAGCTTGCAGATATTCTGGCAGGTTTACAGTGTGTGCATATACATGTGGATAACCAAAGTCCTTCAGTTTTCCCTATCCACTTCTCTTCATGATTATTCCACCCCAGTAAGCAATCTATTATCTGCTGGACTGTCTTACTCCCCACATTTAGTAACGCTGTTCATGCTACTAAGTGAATGATGCTCTCTAAATACCAGACATATATTATGTACAATTAACTTCCTAAATCTGTTAGGGTAACAAAAACCTGCCAGAATTAATGCTGTGCTCTCCATACATAACCTATGTAAATGTTTCGAAATGAAATCAAATTAAAAAAAAAAAAGAAAAGAAAAGAAAAAAAGAAAAGAAGACACTTTCATTCTTTAGTGAAATTCAACACACTTCCAGGCAGTGGGTATTTTTTGCATTGATTGCTTTTTTTTTTTCTGAAGAGGGATGGAGTCTTCCCTTGTGTACAAAAGGAGAAGATATTAAATTTTGGATGGTGCCGTATTTAAGAACAGAATTCAGAAGGTATGCTAACATCAGAAATTCACCAAGAGGTTTTGTTTAGGAGGTGATCTTCTGTTAACCTAAGTATTCTTAAGAATAGTTTAAACAAATTGAAAACACATTATATTAAGTTGCAATCTGCTCATTTAATATTATTTGAATATTTGTTTTAACTGAGGTTGATTTGAAGTTTCTAGTCAGGTTTTGATCTTAGGTAGCTTAAAGTGCAGTCAGGAAACTACCCCAGATTCCCACTGACATCAATAAAATAAATTTTCACTTGTTTGGTTGGGTTTTTTTCTGGCCATTGGAAAACTGCATAAATGCTGGCAGCTTTTTCTTGGGGAACAGTGTTATAACATAACCTTTCACATATTACAGAAAAAACCCACCTTTATAGAATTTCTTTTTTTATGGTATGAGTGGTCTAAAGGATGTGCAATCAGTTCTTTGTGAAAATGAACCATATCCTCTTTAAAAAAAAGGACCAATCTTTCAGGTCTGCAATTATTTGAGTAACAGAGGGATTTTCACACCCCTAAGCAGGAGCTTGCCATTGACTTACAATTATATCCTTTTATAAGTCAAAAGCATAGTGTGGTCTGGTGTTTGAGATGACACCAGACCAAGACTCAGATGTTTCACTGAATTATTTATGACCTGGGACAGATACACCTGCTCTCCCTGCCTTTCTCACTTCTCACTCTTTATAGGTCACTCTTTTTCAATAGGAGCTGTTTAGGCAGAGATTTCTTTCTTCACATGCAACACCAAGCACCAAGGAGCCCTGGCTTTAAGCAGAAACTCTAAAGAAGGAATATCAACAATAAACAACATCCACTAAACAGTACAAATGGCTGCAAAATGGTACATAGAAAACAATGTGGAAAAAATTAATTTGAGATATTTAAAGTTCAGAAAATTTGATTATTCAGTCTAATTGGGTGCATTAAACAAACTATATTCAAGGGATATGCTCCTGGCATGCTCTAAAAGCCTTCTTTTCCCCTTTTAAAAATGAGAAATCTGGTTAATTAAATTTACTTACTAAACAGCTTGTGTTACAACAGTAGAAAATGACAGATGTCTTTCATAAAATTAGTCATATTGTGGTAATTTTCCCCTCTCCCCCAAACATTGTACGATTATGGGCATATTTTCTCCTGTTAAAAATCTATCTGTCATGATTGGTAATGAGTTCCATGCAAAAATGTTCTGAAAGAAAAGGTGTTCTGCGTGAAATGTAGGAAGGTTTTCCTGTGACAGATTTTCTCATTGCCTCTTTATTCTGCAGGCTACTTGCAGAAGACTGCATAATTTTAAAGGTTTATACTTATAAAGGCCAATCATGTATTAATTCATTTGGTATTCATTGAGAGACCTTTAATCATGATGGATTAATTTATTATAAATGTGGATATAATATGTTATTTCATAATATCACTGCCGTAATTTAGCAATTAAACAGTCTGTTATTATTTCAATCACTGCCCAGATCTGTATCATGATACAGTGCTTTGCTCCATGGTGAATTATTTTATATTACATATAGGACAATGGATTTTTTTGAGAGTAAACCTTTGGGGAAGCAGAAATATATAAGATAATACTTGGCTCTGATATTCTGCTTTGTCTCTGAGATGATTCATCCCAAATACTTAGAGTCAGCAAGTCAGAAGCTTGCAGTGATTACAGGTCAGATCCAAAGCTGCCTAAAGTCGATGCACTCAGCACCTTGGACCCTTTTGAGAGTGAGAGGGGTGTAAATACTTATCAGGAAAAGGATGTGGAGAGGGCAAAAATCAGGCAGGTGCACCAATTAAATGCAATCTGAGATAACAAGCAGAAATGGTCAGATACTAGAAAATGTAACCTGTTGTTTGAAATTTTAACCTGTTGTTTTTTGAAGGCTGAGCAAGTGCTGATCTGTATTCCTGTTCCACTAGACAAATACAGAGCTTCCCACAGGACCTGGGATGAGGCCATTTTACCTCCATTCTTAAACTGCATTCTTTCACAGTTCTTATGCCTTCTGATGCTTTCAACTCAGAAGAAGAATCAGTGTACATTTATGCCGATTTTGCCAGTGTCAGATGTTCAAATGTTACTGTGACACACATGGAAAGGCCCCGGGGAGAATCTGGATCAGGAGAATAATTACCTTATTACAGATGTGCAAACTGTGGTGCTTAGAAAAGAGATACATTGCTTTGGTACCTGCAATACGTGTGGAAACATAAGAGGTAGAATTTCTGAAAAATGATACTCAACCATTTTCCTTTGTTCTAACCATTTGGCCCCATTTTTTGTTCAGCACATGCTGATGTCATGTTAGAATTGACATCATAGCAGCATGCAACTGCTCCAACTGCCATGAATTCTAAAGCTTTCCTTTTCTTTTACTTTTGTCTTGAGAGGGTGGAAAAGGTGGTAGAAGTTGCCAAGTCTGTGTCTCTGGCTGGACACTGGAGAACAAATTGATCTCTTACTTTGAGCTCATTTTTTAACCTCCCTCTATTGACATTTAAGTAACTGATTCTTCTCCATCATTGTTTGCTGTCTTTTTTCCTGCCTGTCAAGCGTTTGCTAAATTAAGATTCACAGCACAGCATAGTTTTCATATGAACTCAAAAGAAGTCAATATGTTTACTTAGATAAATGGTTATTTTACAAGGTAGCGTAAAATGCATAATTTTCTGTGGTATATAAAGCCATGAACCACAATCCATCATGAGTGACTCATTTAATCTCTGATGTTTCAATGGATGCCTTCTTCAAAGAGCAATCTGGAATAAGTGGTTCACATTAAGAGATCTGGAAAAAAGCTGCATAGGGAGTAAGTGAAGAGACCAGAATCAAAATGATGGTAATGTATCCTCGATCATATGACAGAGATCACAAAATCCTGTTAAACCCTCCAGTGTATCACCCTCCCTTTCCAGGATTCACGCCCTCAAAAGCATTTTCTGCTGCTTTTCCTTCTCACATTTGGACTGGATAACAGAGCTATCTGCAACCAGAGATGGGGAGCATTTTTACAGGCTAACAAATCTACTAGAACCAATGGTTTTAATCTCTCCTTGGCTACAGAATCAAAGCCAAGTTCTCTGCAGGTGCAAATGGGATCTGCTCCACTGCCTTAGGTGGAGTTTCACTCATTTACACCATTAAAGAATTTGGCACTGAGGATGTTGAGATCAAAAGGTTCCAGTTGGCAAGGAGATGTGCAGAAGAGAATCTGTCTGGGGAAATATCCTGAGAAGACTTATCTTTCCTGTGAAAAGAAAACTTACCTCTCCCCGAAGAAGGAGTCTGGTATTGATAAATCCAAATTATACTGAATTTTGGGACATCTCCTCTGACCCTGCTAATTCTAAACTGGACAGTTTGGAAAGCCTGCCAAAACCCTGCAGAAGGAAAGCACATTGGTGTGCTCCTCTATGTGCATTGTCACATCATCATATTATATGAATATTTTATGCTTTTATTTTCCCCTGACATAACAATTACTGGTGGTCTGTATTGTTCATTTAATAAAACCAGGTTTGGAACATATCCTACAATAGCTGCTTGCACAACACACACTAAAAGTATCATTATTAGTAGATGTGTCTGCATGATGCCACTACTCCGTTGCCAGAAGCAAATTTCACCTAATTTGGAGTTCCTGCATATGCAACAAAGCCTTTGCCATTATTGTTTCAGAAACAACTAAGAAAGATCTGTTTATTTGTTAATAATAGTTTTGGGAAATAGAGGAAGTGGTGCATATAAAGAGTCATTTAGAAAAAATTATCAAAACTAACATTTAAAATGAGTAGAATAGCACAACCCCCAGTCCCTCACCCCCTCTTGCTCTGGTAAATTTCTGCAGCTGACTTCTCCAAAAGGACAGCATCAGTATATTTACACTTTTATATCTTTGGATGCTTGTTCAGAATTCAATTTGCTCCTGAACAAGGGCATATTGATGAGTACCTGGAATGTTTATTTGGATGGACGTGCTTGGTCTGAAAGCCAGCTCCACTCCAGCAGCCCTTATCTATTCTCAATAGCTCTGTACTGACAGTCAGCCTTCTTTCCTCTAAGGAAGGCAGAGTGCTGGCCTCTGCCCACCCTCTTTCAGGTAGCAGGAGGAATCTGCACTAGGTTGGATCAGGTGTTTGTCCAAGTCACTGTCCTGTGTCCATCAGTGGAATTTAGTGGATGCCTAGAGCAGGCTGTAAGAGCAACCCAAGCTTACAGTACTTTCTCATCTTCCAGAACTTCCTGGTCCAGGGATGCTCTGTAGATATCAACACACTGAGTTTTTATTACACAGGTTAGGATGTATTTTTATATTTGAAAGCATCCTACTTAATCTGTACAGACACCAGCAATTATTCCCACCTCTTCTTTTCAGGTCCCCTCTAACAGGGTTGGTAAAGTCTGAAACTGCACCCAGCTGAAGTTCAAATCAGAATCTGTGAGTACTCTGGGAAGGACTTTCCCTTTGATCTGTGTTTCTACTAGTTATGTCTACACTAATATAAAGATCCAGACCAGGGACATGGCCTAAGTACCATTGCCTGACCATTCACAGACCTTTAGTCATAGCCTGCTCCCTTGCAGAGCTTTGGGTTGTGCCAAATGACACTCTCCAAAACATTCCAGGTTTTGGGCAGGGGGGGAGGGGGGGGCAGCAGGCACCACAGACAGGTTGGATGCTGGCAGCTCTGCCTGGGGCTGGAGGAGTGTTTGTGGATGGACAGGAGCTGCACCAGGTCAACAGCTACAGGGTGGTCCTTGGCTGTTTTCTTCCTAGGACTGACAGAACCCTGGAGGCTCGTCCACAACATAACCACCAGAAGCAACATGAACCACTATCACCAGGACTTTCAAAATCAGCTTTATCACCTTCCTAAGAACAAGTTTTATTACCCTGGAAAATTAATTTTAAGACAATGAATAAAGCTGCATAAAGAAAGGTGGAGGCATGGAGGATCTTTCAAGATGGTCCCCAAACTGGTTTTGCAGCATGTGAAAATTAGTTCCTTTTGAAGTGTTTCCTGTCCTGCTTCAATGTCATTTATTCTGTCCTAATGTATTTTGTGAAAGTTAAGCAGAGAAGTACATTTATATAAGACAAACCACTAGTAAGGGTCATAGACTTCCATTTTTATTTTAATAAAATCTTTGAAGACTAACTCATGCAATTTGTGAATCACACTTCATGAGAAAGACTTCCCAGAGGTTTTTAATAATTTGAGGTATGAAGCTGATTGGAAATAACAGAAAAAAGAACTGCTTCTGTACGCTCACTCATGTATTCAACCAAAGATAAGTAGCTACATCACAAAAACATATTTTTGTACTGATGAGAGACAAGAACATAAAGAAATTTAAACTATGACAATGCTTTTTCTGGTTTATAGTGCTCAGATTGTCTTCGTATACAGAAGAGGTTGATTATCCTTGTCTAAATTATACAGATTTTTCTTAGATAAACACATCAGCTGATGATATTTCTTTTTGCAAAAAAAGGTATCTGTGCAGTAAATTAGGTAATGTCCTGAAATGCAAGAAAAATGTAGCTGAAGAAAAGGCTTCCAAAAAATCACTTTATTGGCTTATTTGAAATCAGAATTCTCAATTCTGCTGCAAAGAAGCAGCAGCTGGATCATTGCATGTCAGCAGTTAGAACTGGGGAATTTCTCATACAGAGGCACAGTATAGAACATTATAGATGTCTAAATGCTCATATTCTTTATTGTATCTGTTACTACCTGTCTGCACAAAACTTTGAGCTACTGCATCATTTAAGCAAGTTTTAAACCTTTTCAACCAAAACAAGGTTCTTTGCTGCAAGAATGCAGTTAAACTCTACTACAGCCTTATAGAATATGGTTATCCCTAGTGTAGGAATTCCTGGCTGCAATTATTTTGTTTGTGTGGTGTTATAAAGTTGTACATGTTGGATCAGTAACTTCTATTATCCTTAAAGATTAGTGGGGCTCTAGAGGCCATTATTTGCCATCCTGGGGCAGATGCTGAGCAGACTTCAAGAGATCACTCTGATTTATACCAGCAGAAGGTTTGGCATGCTTATGTGAGTGGAACTGAAGTTGTTCTCAAGAAAACTGAAAATGAGCACTAATATAAAAACCTCAACATTTTAATGTAGTTCTGTTGTGGGTATAAATATGCTTGTGTGCCCAAAACAAGATAGTTGCTGGGTTTATTAAAGTGTGCCTATTTTTCCTGTGTTTATTCATAATTAATTTGCTAATAAAGATTTCAGCTGTGGTGGAGTCTTTATCCTACCATAACAGGAGCTCCTGGCTTCATAACTTTACTGGAGCAACCCACATGATGAATATGAACTGAAGAATAGAAGCCAAATCCTTCTAGGCTCTGTATATTTGTGCTTGCCAGAAAAATTATGGCCAGTCGAAGAAGCAGGAGATGGAAAGTAGCCACCTCTGCTTTGGCACTTCTCAGAGCCCATGAGGTCACTGTGCAAGCCTTTATACTTGGACCTACATAAGCACCTTCTGAAGCTGGATACTGGAGTTGGGGGGCAGCAGGGACTGCTTATTTATGAGTTACTTAGCAGTCCCTGATGCAGCAGTTGCCATAAGGCACAGCCTCAATGCAGCTTATTCATACTCCTGGCAAAAGTTATCCTCCTGGGAGGCTGTGTTGCTGGCCAGAAAACAAGAATACTTTACTGCTTCTCTCACAGAGTGTGAGTATATTCACTCTGGGGGCAGTTTTAGCATTTGGCCCTGTGTCTGGACATCATCACTATTGGGCACTTGCACTGCATACAGCCATGCTGACCAGAACCTGTGCTGAAAAGATTACATTCTCCCAAACCAATATTTTTAATTTGGCCCTCATGCTTCGGACAGCAGGAAACTTTTGGAAACACCGTAGGCTGTGTTTGCTGTAAACAGCATTACCTGAAAAAATCCTGGTGAATATCAAGAGGTTTCATGAAAACAAGAGGATGCAGAAATGCAGTCCCCTCTAGTGAGGTGGGATGAGCTGAAGTGGAGCAGTTAAACAATATGTGCTCCACATGGCACAAAAGCTCAAACTGCATTTAAACAGCTCTTCTAAAAAAGCACCTGGTTAAAGAGTTTGGGCTAAACCACCAGAATTTACTTTAAATACAGGGAAGAATATTTTCCTACTTATACTGCAGCTTTAATTTTTATAAATTTAAAAACATCTTCCTACCTAGAAATGGGACTGAAAACAGACAGCAGCACCACGTGTGAGCGTAGCCTGAATCTAAAAGGGGAGGGAGCTTTGAGTTTCAAGATGCAGGTGTTCCTATTCATGTCACAACTTCAGTAAAGTGCTTGCTATATCTGGGCATAAAGAAATATAAAGCAGCTGAAAAAAAATGGGTACAAATCTGAATATCACTGCATTTATGGCATCTCATGGTGTTGCATTTCTAGAAACTGTATTTTTTAGTTTTCCTGGCAGAGGCAACCAACTGGAAAAAAATGTGATGGTACTTCAGCAACAAAACATTTTCTTACTTGCTGAGCTTAAAACATTTCTGTGGTTGCAGTGGCTTCTATGGGACTATTCCCATACCATAATCTTAAGCACATAATTAAGGGCTTTACTGGATCAGTGCCTGAAAAACCAATGCTGATTTCTATTGAATGCACATTATGTTAGGGACCATTTGTAAGCTCATTAAAACGAACAGAAAGGATCCAGCAGATGCTGGGCCAAGCCTCCTCTCAGGACTTTCATCAGAGAAACAACATTGTCTCTTGTTTACACTTTCACAGGTCACTGAGTTCCCAGACTTTGAGCCATTGATTACATTGTATTATCAATTAAGTTAGAGATTTGCCATCAACTTAAATGGGTACAGGATAGAACATGAGGAAATAAACAGCAGAATCATGTTCAACTTGTGATTCTGGGTATTGGGTACTTAAAAACAAACAAAAAAAGCAGGCATGTTCATGAATTCATGGACACAGAATAGCCTCTGCTTTAGTGCACTGTGTGCCATGCAATGTGTTTGGGAATGGACATTGCATTTCTTTGGAACAACATTGGACTTTCACCCTTCCTCCCCTTCCCTCAATGCCCAGACTAATAAATCCTCCATTTGTCTCACCTGTAGCTACAATAAAGCTGTTCTCAATGGTATTAACATCTGCCGTGGTCATTCTTCTGGGGTGAGAAAGGCAGAACATTTTCACTGCTCGTTCATTTGTGAACACTAGTTAAGTAAAGCTGTCATTTGTGTCCAATTATGGGTGTGTATTTTATAGCACAGTCTCCTTCCTAAAGCTAAACTGACATGGCCAAGCCCCATTTTATAGGCATTCTTAAATTCTTCCAAGTCATATTTAAAATTCTTATGCTCAGAGATGGCAGGTGCCATGTGTTTTCACAGATACATTAACAAATGCAATTTTGTGGCAACTTGACCATGCCAGTGAAGCAGTAAATTTCTGTAATCTCTGTGGTTAAGAATTTCACACAGGACTTTGCTGGGAATGTGTAAAGCCCATTAGTACAGGAGCACGATGAAGATAAAATTAAAACACTTTTACAGTAAAAGCAAAAAAAAAAAAAAAAAAAAGAGTGAAGTCTGGGGATTTTTTTTTACTGCTAGAGCAATGAAACATGTCAGGGGAAAATGATGAAAGAGAAAAAAGTAGCTTCACTGAGCTCACCCAGCCTACTCTCCTTCTCAAATTACTGCCACCAATTTAGGTGAGAAGAGGTAATTTGGTTTACACAAATGCTAACACAACCTTATCCTAAAGCATAACTGGGATGCAAAACTTTATAAATATCCTATACAAACCCTTGTTCCCTGTTACAGTACACATATTGTCCTCACAAATGTTTTTGCAGGCTTAGGGAGATGATAGCCAAAACCTCCCTAGTCCCGAGCACTTGCAGGGTGCAATGGTGCATCTGCCCACCAGTGCAGCTGTTTCACTCACAGGATCTGCATTTTGTAGCACGAGCTCTGTGATTGGAGCTGAGACACCTTGGTGCTACTCAGGGCAGCCCAAGACCCCCCATCTCCAGCACCTCAGCTACTTTGAGGATTGGGAGCAAAATTTACCACTCCCAGAACCAGAGTGTATGTGCAGCATCATTGGGTCATGGATTTAACCTGCTTTGGAAAGGGGTTTATGCTGAAAAATGGGGCTAATGCCACTTTCCATTCTCCTGAACTCTTCACCCAACTCCTCAGGACTCCACAGTGAGTCTGAGGGATACTACTGCAAGAGTAGAGTTTTATACACTGAGACAGAGCCAGGACTGGGTTTCTGGTCTCCAACAGGTCCTGAGACAGATGTTAGATTTTGCAAGGTGTCCTCAGTTACCAGCAGAAAAAAGATGAAAACCAGCAGTTGAATCCTGCACAAATTCAAACACTGTTTTTAATTTTCTGATCTGTAAGTCATTTCAGCAGATATTTCCCAGATTTCCTATAAAATCATGTGAGCTATAGATTTTTTTTCTTTAAGAAAGAAAGATGTAATTCCAGCATAATCACCTCACTCCAGGGATGGGATCTCTTGGAAAGTAAATGTTGGAGGTTGGATTTAGTTTTTTTTTCCTCAGGAATTTTTTCTCCCATGGGTTGGTAAGACACAAATGGCTGAGCTAATATCTGAGTACTTAAGAGAAACAAAGCACAAGGCTAGGGCCTTTCTCCTTGGCAGGGTGGGGCAGAATCGCCCTCATGGACGCAGAGCCTGACAACTCGAGATTTTGGAGACAGAAAAGCAAGGGCAGGGGGGAGGTCACGCTCTCTTGCTCGGGACCCTCGGAGCTGGACGGTCGGAGCTGCTGTCTGCTGAACCCACGGCCCCCCTGAGAAGCCAGCACAGAGCTGCCGGTCTGTCTGCTGGGAGTCTCTTCCTCTCTGCCCCATTGGGAGCTGCCTGCCACCAGCCTGTCTCTCCCCCGCTCCTCCTCGCCACTCCGAGTTTTCTTCGCTACATTGTAGCGGGGCTCCCCCTGCACGTCGGGACCTCTTGCAGCCCCAGCTCCCTGTGTCCGGGGATCCTGCTGCGGCACCGACACCAGCTGCACCCGAGGGTCTGTGGAACAAAGGCTCTCCTCCATCCCTCTGTGCCTCGGGCAGCCGCCATTGCCGTGTGCTACCTGAGCTCACGCCGGAGCGCCCCTTGCAGCCACTGGGGAATCATCACACCCAGAGCGCCCCTGCAGGCTGTGACTGGAACTGCACCAAAAGGGAAAAGGTGCCTGAAGCCAAGTAGGCTGCCACTGGGTTTCTGGTTCTGTTTGTTGGTTAATGTTATAGTTGTTGTTATTTGTTAGCTTTGTTTTAGATATTAGTAAAGAACTGTTATTCCTATTCCCATATCTTTGCCTGAGAGCCTCTTGATTTCAAATTTATAATAATTCAGAGGGAGAGGGGTTACAGTTTCCCATTCCAAGGGAGGCTTCTGCCTTCCTTAACAGACACCTGTCCTTCAAACCAGGACAGTAAAGAAAACAAACTGCTCAGAATGCAATACTAGCCAGGGAGGGAATTGCATTATGGATTGCTCAGAGACTTCTTCAGCAGGTTTTACCACAGGGTTTGGGCAAAACTTGTAAAGAGCAGAGATCAAACAAGAAAACATCTTTGAATGCTTATAGTTTGTTGTGAGACAGAAGTGCTCTGAAAGATACACTTAGCAGCTCACTCAGTCTCTTAAGACTTCACACAAGCACACGGGGTTGGGGAGATCAGCTCACACGCTTCTGCACACTGTGTGGCTGCACTGAAACCAAAAAGGCTATTCACAGTGTGGCCCTTTGAAGTCAGTGGACTTTTGTCATTGATTTTGAGAGGCCCAGGATTTCATTCACAGTGTGTAAGGTTAAGCATGTGTGTAAGTCCTTGCAGGATCAAGGCTTAAATGTGTGAACCTGTTCAGCAAGAGTACCCAGCCTTTAATGTCCTGTGAATGTGGTCTCTCTTACTTTGTGACACTGGATAGGCAGCCTTTGCTCATCACTTGAGTGCAAAAGCTTCATTTAGTATGCACACATCCTTCATAATCCAGGGACTTAGGGTGCAGAAAGAAAAAGGTGTTGGAAGAACTGCGAGCTGCTTGTTAATGGAGTGCCTATGGAAAACATTGACTGCATCAGATTGATTAAGAGCCACAATTAATCTATATTTCTGTCTCTTGTTATCCAAAATGCAGTCCACAGGCCTTCTGGACTTCTCAGTGTGTTAGTGGCTGGTACAGAGTTTAAACATTAATCACTGGGAGCAGCAAATATGTGAGACCCAACCCTATGTTCAGAGCAGCTCTATTACGTGAGCAGTTCCAGGGCATGGTAACACATTTTCTGCTGGCTTCAAAACCTCACCACTCCCATTGTCTGAATAAAGACTATTTCTGCAAAACATTTCAGAGCTCAGGTTCAGAACAGAGCTACCTCAACCATGTGTGATGAGCAGAGGATCATTAAGGCTGGAAAAGACCTCCACGATCATCAAGTCCAACCTACCTTGACTGAATACCACCATATTGAGAAGTGGATCAACAACTGAGTGGATGATCAACCATTTTAGGCTTAAATGAATGGCAAAATCCACTTTCTTTGACTTAAACCAAACCTACACTTAATCTTTAAGATGCTGAAGGTTACCTAAGTAAAGAGTGGAATGAATCCTAAAGGGAGACCACATTTATCTGATGGTAGAGTGTGTTCCTATTTCTGAATGTCTCACCTGTCTAGTGGGGTTTTATGTGTCCAACAGCCATTAATGTGTGTTTATATAAATATTAATATATATTTATGTACTGACACATTTGCCTTTTAAATCAATCAGAATTTCCTTGAATATGAACCTGATTGATGCTGGTTATGGTCATCCTTAGATATCACTTCCTCTAGACCTCACAAGCAAGGCTGCTCTGACACTGCCTCCCTCAAACCCTTTCAACTCTCTGCTCAGGTGGGCTGTGACCCATCAGCATCACCCACAGCCCTTCATGCCACACACCATGGACTTGGGCATAAAACAATTACCTGGGGCCAAGCACAGGGCCAAGAGGACACGAAAAGCCCCTTCAGAGATGCCCAGGTGGAATGCAGGTATGAGGTACCTTTGGGAGATGGGAATTGCTCTGCAGAATATACTTTTTGCACTCTTAATGCTGCTTTAGCTGTAAAAATGTAGGAAACCAAATTATCAGTCTGAAAGCTTTCAAATGCATGAATCTTCCTCTGGATAAGGGAATTTACATTAGGAGCATCAACTCATTTTAACACTGGTGCCTAAATTGGGTAGAATTCATCACACTCATGGAGTTTCCTGCATTTGGGATTTTTTTATAGCATTGCAGCCTGACTTCTGAATGCCACTGGTCTACTAAGAAGAACAAATAAACCAATCACAGCACCTCTTTTCACTAGATCAGTTCAGCCTAATAAAATTAACCATGAGGAACAATATTAATTGGACGTTAAACACATTGCCTGGAATGCACTTGTGACAGCTTCCCTCCAGCAGCCCTGGAGGACTAATGATATATGAGTGACATTATGTCAGTGATATATGGGTGTGCCTATGCAATCCAGTCCTAACTCCACTAGGATCGGCCTTGTTTTAAGCCTACTGCCAGGTATATGAGGCTTGGTAAGTCAATAGGACTATGACTTTTTTCAAGGTATGTAATTTACAGAGTTTTAAGTCCTCTGTCTTCATGAAGTAGTTACAAGAGATGCCTAAATTAAGTAAGACAACAGTCGAGAAAATTTGAGGAGGAGAGGAGGTTAAATGGTCTGAGTTTTGAACATGATGTCCTTCCGTGGGATTGTAAGAAAACAGATGTTTAAAAAGCACCTGGTTGTTTTCTCTGACTATAATGAGAGCCAGAGTTGTCTCACTCACATATAGGTGTCTACATTATAGGTGTCTAAATCTGGATGAGATGAATCCTACCTCTGATGCCCAAAAGCCATGGACAGAGAACAGTCACCTCTATGGGTAACACAGAGACAGTTGGAGGTTCCAGACTGAAAAGGCAAATTAAAAAAAAAAAAAAAAAAAAAGCAGTTTTTGGGTTGCTCCCACTTTGTTACCATCCCCAAGGACAATGACAATACATGTCTTTAACAATGTGAGTAGCAAAGGTGTGGCTTTAAGAGCTCTCAGAGCACATCAGATCAGGGGCTGAATGATCAGTATCCACAGGCCGTGGGACATGCAAAACAACCCAAGGAAGACTTTTGGTGGAGATAATTATAGTCTAGAAATGAGCTCTCTGGGCCTCTAGTTTTCTTTTCACTTTGTTTCCTTCTCATTATTTTATCATTTACCTTAATAGATAAAAAATTGATTTATATTCTTAATTAATATCTAGTGATCTGACAAATACTGTGAGCTCTGTTGCCTCGGGGGTGATGAGAGTCATTAGGTTTTAGATTATTTTCAGGGTTCTCTATACCCTAAACAGGGTTAGGAGCACCAAGAACTCTGCAGAGAGCCTTATGCACATCACAAGGAGATGAAGGACATGTGACTGGCTGCCAGACTTGTGGGAGAAGTGTGTTTTGGCAAATGCTAGCCCAATATGTTATCAATCAGGTAGTGGGCGAGAGTGGTTCTTGCTGAAAGAAGACCATGGCTAATACATTAAATCAAATGGAAACACAGCAAGCCCCTTACAATGACATAAATCATTTGCAACTAGAAGATAAATCTAAGAGGCTTTTACCTCTAGAATGAAATTAAATAATCTGCAGTGGTTAAAATCTAAGAATTTTACCAATATTCTCTCACACTCGATTTGAGCTGACCAGAAATGCAGTGCTAATAAATAATCCTGTTCAGGGAAGGAGGTGCTATGACATATTCTTTAGTATTTCTTCAGAGTCCTGAGAAAAATCTGGGAATCTGGCTTCTCCCAGGAGAAAGCAACTGATGAAATCCCATCATTATTGCCCATGACAAGTCTGTGATTTACCTTAATTTTACCTGCTGCGTGCAACTCAGATTTGCGGGGACTTTATATGGAACATTAGAGATGTGGAAGAAATACAGAATTATGCCAGCTTTTTGCTGTAAAGGAAATTCACAGTTATGCTACCAAAGTTTCTAATTATAAAATTTCTTTAATATTTTATTAGTAGGAGGGGAGAGAAGATGCTAAAACTTATGGTATTTCACAAGTAAGATTATGGGTTGATTTCTGATTGGTTGACAGGACCCTAATAATAAACCTCATAATTTTATACTACATTCCTCAGTGATGATAGAAATTCTTTGTGCATAATAGCACCATTTCTATTCACGAATCTTGTTAACAGTTGTAAACTCAGATTATCATTTTTATTAGCCTAGTGTTTTCTTATTTCTCTGTTACCGACAGGAAATTACAACAAGTTTTCTGGCTTGCTTTTCTTTTTTTTGTTACAATGAAAGCAGTTGCATTCAACTAGAAATTTCCAAGCACTGAATAGAGGACAGTATTGCTAGAAGCCAACAGCAATTTAAAGTGCACAGATTAATTAAAAATAAATATATTTAAAGGTTTCATTCAAAGAGGATGTAGACTGGCGAATTGGGTTAGGTTGGCTGTTTTTTTAGCTAAATGTACAGATATCAGCTTCAAGAATTTAGGAATCCATTCTTGCCACAAAATTCAGCATCTAAACACAGCTGCAATATGTTTTCATATTGCCTCATAACAGCAATTTTGACATCACCTCTGTGGCCAAAGACTCTCCTCCCTGCAGTCTCACCCATGGCTGAGGTGCCCACCATGGACAGTGGGAACCAACCACCATGAACTTCTCATGACTTTGGGTGATTAGGAAGCTCAGATGAGAGTATTGGTAGTTGTTTCACCCCATTAGGCCACTTGAGCATTGTAAAAGCACTGTTTCTAGGAGAATGTGAACCTATAAATGCATAATTTACTGACAACAGCCTGCAGTTTATTCATATTACATCAGATACGCTTCTAACTGTCAGTTGATACTGAGTGAATAAAAACTTATTTCCATAACAAGAACACTGAATTAAACCCTTTTCTTTTCTGGTTATAAATGGATGCGAGTTTAGGATTACAAGGGACAAAGCCTAATTTTCTGGGCCTCGCAGACCTTGGTGTTGGTGTGGGGGAAGACAAGTTTTCAGGGCAAAAGCAAGCTGTGGGAGCTCCAACGACCTCATTTCACAAGACACCAGCATTTTCTGCACAAGCAAAGTAAACCTTCAGAAAAATATTGCAGTGCTTGGAACTGAGAGACTGAAATAGGCAGTGATGAACTTCTGCAAGTGCAGCACCCTTAACCCTCTGCCCTAAAAAAGTTCCTGTGAAAGGATGTGATTTTCCATATGGCACTGGCACATCCTCTCCTCCTCTCCAGGGACAGGGAAAGGACTCTGTTCAAACCCACTGCTCCTCATCTCCACTCTCCTTGCACAACTTCTCTCATGATATCATATTATGCATTTGGCAAAACAGACCTTTCAATCTAGAAATTCTGATGAATCAATATTCAGATTATTAGTTTCAGGACACATCTTAAAAAAAAAAAATGAAGGAAAAGAGCTTTCAAGGAGATAGAGGACTAAATCACACTGGTTTTCTAACTCTATTCAATTTCTCCTAAAACCCCCATCCTATGTTCGAAAAGTTTTTATCAGTGTGACCACAAACCAGCAACTAAGTGTAAGAACAGTGTTTATTCTGAATACTACAGTAAAAGCTACAGAATCCAGTCTAAAGTGCAAAAAGAATTAATTACAGTTGGGAAAACAGAGATAGTTCAGCAATCATAAGATCCAGTCCTGCCAGTGCTCAGAAATTTCCTCTTAAATACAGGACAAGCTCAGCCTTCCTGTTGATTTCAGTAGGTATTGTAGCATTTAATACTTGGCAGGGCTACATTCAGAAAGCCCAAGAAAAACACATCACCTTGTAAGTTTTGTAAGCTTAAACACAAAGCAAAAGCAAAACACGTCTCATTTGAAGAAAAAAAAAAAAAAAAAAAAAGATAATATGCTAGTACCAGAAAAAGACTGGAAAGGAGACCTTGGAAATCAGGGGACTTGCAAGTCAGGAATGCAATGTGTATAATACAGATCTGATTGTATCTGGCAGGCTGGTATTCACAGGAGGTGATCCACAGCATCAAGCTCACTCCTTACAAAAGCAATGCCTGGTATTTCATCTCAAAGTTTGTCAGCTCCTGGCAATTAGCTAGTACAATGGCATGACAAGGTATGGAGTGGAACACCCCTTCCCCCCTTCTCCAGAGGAAAAATGCAAGGGACAGCAAGAACTTTACCCAGCACTGGACAACAATAAATCCTGGATACACTGACCCCACTTGATGCAAGCAGAAAAAAAATATTTATTTATTTTAAAAAAAAGTTTCAGTGTTGCACTTCCCTACCTAGTAAAAAGCTGAACAGGCAGGATGATACCCAAGACCATCTCCTCCACCCCCATCTCCACCCCCCTGTCGTATCAGTGCTTCAGGCAATGTTCAGAGGGAAAAAAAAAATCACAAACACAAACCCCCCAACTCAAGTATCTGCTCTGATAGGAGCATGGAACAGTAACCAAAAAACAATCAAGTCCTCATTGTCATAGTGCGACAATCACAGCATCTCTTCTGTTGAGCAAATAGTCAATTCATAGAGAGAAAAGCATCATGAGGACAGACACGAAAGCTGTTATTACCCATTTTAAGTAATAGGAGAAGGGCACATATCAAGCCGTTATACCTTTTCATTACATCCTAACCCTCCACAGCAGGGGAACCACACTTATGACTGTGTTAGATATATAAAAGCTTTCAGCTCCAAAAAAGGAAAAGAAAAGATGAGGAAAGGAAAAAAAATAAATTCATCTTACCAGCACATTACAGCACCAACTTGCTTGAAGGAACGTTGCCTTTACAGGTTTCACTTTTAATTATCCTGGAAGCAGAAGGGGAAAAAAAAAAAGAAGACAAAGCAGGGTTGTTAAATTAGTGTGTGCTCGAATCTTTTCAGTTTGTCGCAGAGTAGAAAAATACCAAAAAAAAAAAAAAGAGAGAGGAAAAAAAAAAAAAGAAAGGGCACTCAAAGAAAGAAAAAAAGCAAAAGAAAGCTCAGTAATTTAAATTTGCTGTCAGTTCAGGCAGCATCGCTCTGTCCCGCTCCTCTTCCCACTGGGTTCTACTACCTGCAGGGCTGCAATTGACAGCTACTGTGCAAACAAAAAAAAAGGCAAAAAGCATGCTGGGACCATGCTGTCTGCTGTCTGAGTCTCTCTCCACTTCTGATGATTGAAAATCATTAGTGAAAAGGTTCTGTTGTTGTTTGCTGAGATTTTTAAGTTAGGTTCTTTGCATGAAATTTAATTTATTTTTAATTGATGTGGTGCGGCACGTGACGGAAACTGGTGGTTGTGTTTCTCACCTCCCCTCAGAATGGAAACTAACCTGAACAGAATGATTTTAATAGTATGGTATATGGAGAATAGACACAGACATTTACTCTGTTGCACTTTGCAGGGATGCAGCTAACCCTCCCCGTAACACCTTGCACAAAAATTCTTATTTGAATGGAAAGTCAGGAAAAAATTTCAACAGAAAGCAGTTAAAACTCTGGCACTCAAAAAAGTTGCCAGCACTGTTTTTGCTCTGCTTTTAAGTTTTCCTTCTAAACTTTTTCAAATCATTTTTGAGAACAAAAAGTAACAGAATTCAGAGGCATAATGAGCAACCAGCACAACACTTGTGTGAAAAGGATGAACTAATAATCCCAGTATATAAAAAGCTGGTTTTAGCCAGATGTTTGTAACCATTTTTGACAGTTTGTGCTAGTGACTATTAGCAGATTGCATACATCATATGAGTGTCAACTATTTGATGAAAACTAACAAGAAAAGCAAGTACAAAAGCTATAAATGCCACTTTTATGGCTATTTTAATTGTTGCTAACAGGCTTGTAGCAACAGGGCTAAAATCATTCTCTCAAGACAAAGATAAGTTAATATATAACTTCTAAATATAAATGTATTCACCAAAATATGGTTCCTGCCTAATTATAAAATAAAATTAAAAGACTGAAATGATGCTTTTCCTTAATACTTTAGTAGTAATTGCTTGGATCATGTCACAGTAAATATGCAACATTTGTATTCTGTTATTGCTCTACTTATGTGTATAACAATAAAATAAAAAAGCTGAAATGTTTAAACTTAATTGAATTAATCTCAGGTTTTACTCAAAGTTTGCACTGGAAGAGACACCTGCATGCTGAACATGCCTATGATAGAAAATTGGTTTCCAGACAGATTTTTTTTAAAACCCTGCAGAAAGATCCCTCTTGCAGCCTTTGTCGCAGTGAATCTGACCAGGTGATTCCTATGACCAGGAATTGCACAACAGGGCTCAAGGTGTAGGGTATGCCCTAGACCCCTCTAGGGTTCCTGCTCATGAAAATCCAGCCATGATAAACTGGTACCACAGTCAAAGTTAAAGTTGTTTTTCTACTCTTTTAAAGCCTTCAGACTCTTTCAACAGGAGTGACCTGAAGCCATTTCCACTGTTGGCAGAAATCTCCTGCCATTCCAGACATGAGGAATGAATTGTCATGGCCAAGAACCATCTCTTTGCAAAGTTCACCAAGATCTCATAGCAGACTTGGGTTGTCTGCAAAAACTTTTGCTGTCCCCTGTGGCTTCAGTACCAGCATAGAGGAAAAAGACAGCACAGAGAGTTATCGTCAAAATTTAAATAAAATATGTAAGGACAGTTAATGTAATTCAGAAGAGGAGCAACAATAGATTCCCCAAGTGGTAACAGCAAAAATACAGCTTTTTCCCCCACTATAATATGATCTCATTTACACTTCTGTGGCTTAAAAGCCCTATTTTTGTGCTTGTAAACTATGTTAGTATAAGTTTTCATCCAAGTTCAGCATCTCCTGCCTTCCTGTCCTTTGTTTCAACCGCAAAGCATTTCTTCTTTTTGTTCCTTGTTAAAAAATAAAAATGGCAAAAGGTTAAAAAAACAAGTGTTCTTGATGATTTGACAGCATTTAATCTTTATTTTGGTATCTTCATGCACATGTACATACACACATGATCAATTTCAAAGTTCCGTTAAATCCAGCTAACTTATTATCCTTCTATATCTCCCTGCAAAAGTCAAAGGAGGACTTTTTTTAATGCACTTGGCATTTTAAGCAAGTCACTCAGACCTTCAAAAGAGAAATAATTGAACTTCCCCTTTAAAGGAATACAGTAGTGCACTAAATAACAAAACTCAAAAAAGCTGGATTTAGCAAGGAGATGCCTTCAAGGAAGAAATTTGACTAATTGGTGGAGAAAACTCACAAAAGCTCATAAATTCAAACATTTATAGAAACACCTCACTTGTGATATTAAGTTGAAATAAAAATAGTAGTAAAATAAGCCATTAATATCAACCTTTTCTCCTATAATGTAGGACATGAGAAAACACAGGAACAAATGCTGAGGTGTTTAGAAGTTGGTGGAAGTTTCATTCATTTTAGGGTTTTAGTAATGCTCTATGTTAAAATTAACCATTCAATGTCTGTTAATATCTAATTTTGGTAAAGGGTCATAGGCTTTGGACAGCAGAAGTAAATTAGGTATTATGCAGAAAAACAGGCACCCAGAGGGCACAGTTCTTAGTTTGTGTTGGAATGGGAAAGATAATGATTTTTTTTTTTTATTTGCAGTTCTATAGTCAGTTTTTAACGAATCAGTCATGTTAGAGAAGCAGTAATTAACAGAGGTTTCCTGCTATATAATGCAATGGAAAGTATCTAATTAACCTTTGTATCCTCTACAAAACACCATCAAATGAAGCATTTGCTGGTGTTGTTGTAGTAAGGAACATTTTTGCCTTTAACTTCAGTGGAGTTATTGATTGTTTTTTTGTTTTGTTTTGTGGTTGTTTGTTTTTTACTTTTTTTCTCCACAAGTTTTGATGTAATTGATCATCAAAGATTAGCTCATAAAAACACAGAAACCATTTTGTAAATTTCAATTACTTAAAAAACCCCAACATCCAAAACCAAACAACACCCCAAACTTTTGAACCCCTTTTTTGCACTATGACTAAAAGGACTGTGCTATACTGTGATGGGAAAAGGGTTGATGAAGAGGTTTTATTATGATATTAGTTCCAGTATTAAAAACAAGACTTGTAAATTAAAAATACCAAATGAGACCAAAATGATCCCTTCCCTCCTCTTGTAAAGTCTTTCTCTGTAGCCAGATCTATTCAAGTGGCTTCACTTAAATAAACAAACCCCTGTGTCCTCCTGCTCACTCAGCTCTACTGAAACCCTTCACCTCTGTAAAGGGAATTTTGAGAAGGTGTGAATTATAGAGCTGAGAGAGATAAATGTAATTTTGTGTAAACTCTGTTGTTAGAGGGAGAGTTGGGAATAAACATGGGCCATACAGCCAGCTATGACTTTTAACTTGGGGTAGTTGCACATCTGAAGATTTACAACATGTATTAATTATGTCAAATACCCAGATTTCACATACCGTATTTCTTTGTGTACAAGCTAAGCCCTCTTTTACACTAATTGCTTTCTCCTGCAGCTTTAAATTGAGGGTGGTTTCCTTATACATTTAATTGCTTTCCTCTGCAACTTGCACAGAAAAGGTAGTTGAAGGTGGCTTCTAAACAAAAATATACTGTAATTAAAAGCTTTTCTAAGAGAGCTTTTCTGTACAGCACCTGTTGTTAATGGAGTACTTTGTGTACAGTTCTGTGGGGTCTTTGAATGCAGTGCATTATTTCAGAAGTAGTGTGTTGTTGGAGGATTTCTCCATCTGATGTGATGACCCATATATGTTAATCACTGATGCTGGGGAAAGAAAAAAAAGGAGACTTCTCCCTTCCCCCAGAAAAATCCAGCCCATAAAAATGGTTTGGCAAAGTGGAAGCTATGGTTTTAAACTTCTGATTGCCTTGTGGATAACAATCATTCAATTTTATTTTTCTTCCCAACTGAAAAAAACAGCTTGCTACAATTTCCATTAAAAGATCATGATTTTATAACACGTAGTTTTGCTTACCAAAATTTCTTCTCCAGGAAGAGAAGATTCTGCAGTTTATGTGATTTAATAAATGACAGTTACACATCTTAGTCCTTCCCTCTTGCCTTGCCTTGGGTTGAATTCATTTTTCATACCTGTGTTTCTGTCCCCTCGGTACATCCTGCTGTCTTGCAATCAATGGCGGCTGACTTAAAAAAGAAATCTCTATGGAATCTAATGCTTTGATAAATTAATCCATCCTTGTGTGTTAGCCTTCCAAATGTTCATTTCTTTAGCATAGCTTGTGGTGTGAAAGTAAAGCCCTAAGACAAGAAAGACAGACAGATGCTGTGTATAAATTCCAGCTCTTTTCACAGAAGAAATAATGTGGAAAATAAGGGTGCCAACTTATTCATAATGTGTTTTGGGGTTTGCTTTGATGTTTGGTTTCATTCAATGGGTGGTAAATGATGATTCAGTGGAAATAATAGCTAAGCAGAGAAAGAAAATTGCTCAGCAATTTTGTAATGTTGCAATAACAGCCTTGGCTCCAAGGTGAAAGGGGATGTTTTCCACTGTGGTGTAAATAGGAAATGGAGAGGAGATAACCACATTCTCATTACCAACATTAAGTTCAGGTGTTCATAAATGACTCCTGTATTTTCTTCCTTACAGCCTCTGAGCAGAAAGGGACTCATCAAAGGGCTCAGGAGTTATTTGGATATATTGCTATAGACTGGGTAAAAAAAATGGAAAAGGCATATGCTATGGCCATACTGAGGTGGTCAACACCAAAACTTTACAGGAGCTGCTTATCTTGTGTTTAGGAAATTCCACAATAAGTCAGACAGTAATGGGCCTTACATATTTTAACAGAGGTCACCACAAATGCATATTTTAAATCTTTTTCTGATGTGTGTCTCCATATGCCTACAGCATGTTCTCCCCAGAAGAAAACCTTCCAGACTCATTGGAGTGTATTTTCATGATACACACTGATTAATAATTCATTCTTGCACCAGCACTGACCTATTGTTATTTACTGACACTGCATAAAATGGCTCCCAATGTTCAGAGTCCGATGTCTTCTGACACCAATCTATCTATAGCTCCTCCAATTGAAAGAACTTGTCATTTTGGAGACTACATGTTGCCTAAATACACTTTTCTCTAAGGTTCAAGCAACCTGCTAACAAAGCAGTGGCACCTGCTTTAACCACACCTTTACTAGGCTGTAATCTCAGGGTCTCTAACCCTTTAGGATTATGAAGCTCATTTCCTGGCAAGCATCACTCCATCCTCTCAGACGCTAAATTAATGTCCAAGAATGTGATCACTTTGATGGGACCAGCTGTTTCTTCTGCTGCCAAAGCACGCCAAATGCTTTGGCAGCTTCCCTGAATGTGCTCAGCAAATCTGACATGCCATAGGAGTGCCTGCTCCACAGAAAGGCTCCAGTGTGTACGGCGCTGACCCTCACATCTGACTTGTGTGTCTGCACCTTATTGCAAGGATCTGGGAGCAATCCAACAGGAATACAGGGAGTGGAGGTTGTCAGCTCCTGAATGAACCACACCTTTTAGCTTTTGAGCTTAAAACTTAAGAGGTGAGAAATATACAAATATGCAAAGACAAGATTTGGTATTTATTGAGCCTGCCTGTGAAATCTTTCTCTTTTGTAATCTTTACAAGAGGATCAAGGAATATCAGACCAGTCAAAGAGGTATTCTTAGCAGGGCTAGGAGCAGTGCTTGTCAAAGTTTCATGATGTTTCCTTTTATATAGCCCTGTTTTCAGGTGCTTCTGAATTTTATCACACTACATTCCAGGATTAAATTTTTCTCTGCTTTGGTTCTGCCTGCTTTGATTTCTGGAAATCTTCAGTCAAATCAGCCCAGTTTTAGTGGAGAGCCAGGCTGGGGCAAAAGCCTCCTGAGATGACAGTTGCTTTTTCTTTCAGGAGGTCTGTTAAGATCGTGTTTCTGACGAAATCCAAGTAGGGACTTGAAATTTGTCCATGGGGTGATGATTATGTCAGAGACAGCAAAAAGTATTCATCCATAAAATTATAAAAATGAGGGCACTTCTGGAGAAGTTAGCAATAAACACAGGATGGACAAACTATATCCCCCATGGTTTAGGTGATGGTGCAGCATGACTGCTTTTACAGGATGTCCCCTAATTTTGGGAGTTCAGGAAAGAAGGTTTAGGCCCAGAGAAGCTGTGGATGGCCAATCCCTGGAAGTGTTCAAGGCCTGATTGGATGGGGCTTTGAGCAACCTTTTCTAGTGGAAGGCATCCTTGCCTGTAGCAGCAGGGTTGGAACTGGATGATCTTTAACTCTTCTATGATTCTCTGATGTGGAGTTTTGCAATGTCCTTTTGTCTCAAGACTGACACCCACTTCATTCACCACCATGGATATGGCCATGAGCACTTAAACTGTTCTTAGAAAGGCTCTGAAACTAAAGACAAGAGAAGCAAGGATGGAATGGAGGCAATACATTAGGAGAGCAAATCTGGACATGTATTCAAGCAGGCAGAAGGAGACAGGAGAAAAAATGCCTGGAAAAAAAGAACTAAAACAGAGATGTTTCTGGAGAGAATACATTGATTATGTAGGACTTCTTGCCTGGAAGTAAGGCATGAGCAGACAGTCAGAGGGATTGGTTCACGCATGGAGCTTCACTGTCAGAAATAGGCTGGATGGACAAAAAGAAGTTGTTCAGTGAAGGACATGTGATTATGTAGCACTGAATGTCATGGTTTCGGAGGAAGGAGTGAATCACTACAGTGATTTTAACCGTAGTTTCTCCTAACTTTCTGAAGCACTCAGTTTCTATAAACAGTTACGTTCTTGGACAGCATTTTTCTTTGCTAGGAACTTTACATATTCCTAATGTTGTCCCTTGTTTGAGGTCCTTGGTGCTATTGAAAATACGACTTAATTATAATAAAACATAATAATCAGCCAAATCCCATTAAACACGTAACTAGTTTCTGTGCCTGCTACTTACTTGGTCCTCTGTGTCTCTTCTGACAGCAGAGCTTTGCCTTGAAGGGCAAGAACATTCAATCTGTTGAGCTCTGAGTGTGTAAAATGCTCTTAAAAAGGAAAATATTTGTCTCTTTGGTGTAGATGAGAGGCTGGAAGACCCAGCATTGCCTGCACTGGAAATGGATAATCTCCATCTCCCTCATGGCTAACTGTGCACAAATTATGTCATCTCGTACACAAAGGGCAGATCCGATTGGGGCATATGTTATCATATAGCTGCAGTCACACAGAGGCCCTCAACATGAATACTATTAAAATGTGAAACACTCATAGATTATTTTAGGCTTCACAGAGAGCCACAACAGCTACTGCTATAAATTAAATCAGTTGCCAGGCACTTGAGTATCAGTGCACCCTAGCTGTCACTTCACAGGCTGCAGTGTCTCTGCTGTGCTGCCGTGTCCCAGGGCCAGAGCTCACACGGGTGGCTCCATGCAGGAATTGTCTTCCAGAGGTGTTCCCATGGTCTCCTGCACAGGGCTTGGCACACACATAGGGGGCAAAATATGTGCCAAACCCCAGCTGCCTGTCTGAACAACCTGTCTTTTTAAACCTCACAAGATTCTAGCCGAACTCCCTGTCCAGATCCCTTCTCTGTCTAACGAGGCAGATGCAGAATGGGATTTTCCTCATGGCAAGTGTGAGAACCAGTGAACAATTTGCCTCACACCTGTACCATCAGAAATCCGTGCTCCTTTTATGCAAAGTTAAATGACCATTGTGCAATGTTAAAAGACCTTCAGCACAGGCATTTCCAGGTACAACTTCTCTACTGGTCTATAGTTCATTTTTTATGTTACCTGTGCAAGATTAGGGATTTCTATGTTGCATTTAACACGAGTAATGAAGCACATGGATTTTTGTTTTAACCAAACCTGCTTTGGTTTTAAAAGCAGCAAGTGATTTTTGTTCTAATTGTATTTATTTCAAATCAATTGAGTTTAGATAACTGAAGTAGTTATTACAGCACTGAGGATAGATTTTTTTAAAGATTTGGCCTTACAAATGAACATCAGTAGTCATTCTTAAGTGTTGTACATAAAATAGGAGCTTCTCACTGAAATGGTAGAACCCGGATTTGCCAGAGGGGAAAAAGCCCCAATATCTAAATTAGGTGTAAATTTTGATCAATCTGAAAAATTTTATTTACTGGGAAAGTCTTCTGGACTGTGAAATAGTTACTAAAAAACTATCAATTTAGAATTAAGATCATTTGGAAACAAATATCACTTTTTTAACTAAACATAAAAGTTAAAATGCAATATCAGTATGTATATATTTCATTATATAAAATCTCTTTTGGATAAAGAAGATTTCACACATTGAAAGCAGATTTTGTAAATGTATAGTACTGTGTCCATGTTTCAGTGTGTAAGGAAAGCCTGAAAGATATAAAATAACTTTTCTACAGAGGCAAAGAAAGGGACAGGAAAAAGGATGGATCTCTTAACATAAAACACATTTCCTTGGAATGCACTACTACTGTTTTATTTCCAAAGCTGTACAGGTGGAGCTGTAAATAAATTCATCAACTAGGGCTTATCTTCAGTCATATGTAGTGATTACTAATATTAATTAGACTAATGTGACTTGACCAAAAATCTCCCTGTCCTAATGGAAACATTAGAGGGATCCCCTTCAGGAGACTGGATGAGTTTGAAACAAAACTTTCCTAGAAATGATGTTTTATCTAATGGGAAAGCTTGTCAGTAGGAAATAGCATGAGAGACAAATGTGGAAGATTTTCTGTACTATGTAGTTTTCTTTCCAATTTTACCAAAGTTTATTACTGCACAGCTCTAAAATTGCCTGCTCCTTCCTTCAAATGCCTGAAGTGCTGAAGATTATGTTTTCTCTACATGTGGCTGCTACACTGGCTACTAGATCTTGATTCCGATCTCTCTAAATTCATCTTATTCTCTTTGGCCAACTACAATGGAAGTATTAGTAAAAGAGGAAAATATTTCTTTCTGGAGGGACGTGCCCACTTTCACATCACTTATTCAAGATCTCTTTTACAAGACTTATTCAACAACTTCTTTACTGTGTCCTTAGAAAACAATTATCCCTGAAGAGAAGGAAAAAAAGTCTTCTTTCCTTGTACTTTGCCCTCTGGTACTGAGTTGCTTTCATTTAGAGATGCTCTGCCAGATATTGCCATGCACAAAACTCCAGTGTTTCATCTTGTTTTATGACACTCGTGAATTTTGCCTAAGTCTTTAACTGAACAATATTTTTTGCTTTCTGCTTCACACTGCAAATTTATCTCTAACTTAAAAGTTTTCTCTCACCTCAGATCTCTTTCAATAACTCTGCATTTCAGACTCTTTTTACCTTCCTCCCTTTGCTACTCAACATTAATTATTTTTTCTCTGGTGGGATTAGCTTGCAATTTTCTAGGCTAAACACAATTTCGCTTTAAGCCCACATTCCTAACCTATTCAGGTCCTCTTGCATTATTTCACTGGGTTTGATAACCTTTACTGATTCTAGTACCATCTGCAACTTTCATTAGTATTCTGTTTACTCTTTTCCCTCGGACCAAAATGAAGACATTAAGGCCTGACCTGACTCCTGCAGTATCTGCTGGATACCTCCCAGCCACTTTCAACTTTGTTTTTCACTATCCATCATTTAGAATCCTGTGGACAGATTTCAACTCAAGTGACAAGAAAAAGATGGGTGGGTGGAGAAACAGTGAAGGCCTTAACTCCATCTAAGCCCTGCCCAGCAATAATGAAAACATCCCTGAATTATCAAGTTTTCAGCACAAACCTAAATCATATCCCCATATCAGCTACTATGAATAAAACTAATTCTACCTCAGCCAAATTCAGCACAGTTCTTATCAAATTGCTCTGAAAAGTCTTATCTTACAGTATCTGTAAATATTGTTTTAGTAGAAAACAATAGTTGAAGGCTCATTTGCCTTTTTCTGTTGTAGAACGAGGTCCGGGAGTGCCTGGACCTGCATCTTTGAAAGAACTTCAATTAGAAGGGATTTGTTGAATGCTTCTTGAGGATCTGGGCCTTCTTGCAGGAGGCAGGGTAAGAAATTCCCAGTAGTCCATGTCCTATTGCCCTTTGGCTGTACATGCAGTCTTGATTGCCCTGACAAGAAAAGGAGTGAGGCATGTAGGGAGCACCTGAGCTATGGTGCACTGTAATATGAAATCCCCAAATGAATCCCCAATATTTCTATAAGCCTTTTCAGCAGCCCTGTGCTCCTGTGGATCTGCATATACCCCAAAATTAGTGGGAGGCCCAACTCTTCCATTTTGGGAAGTTTGTAGATGCTCACACACAAGGACTTAGGGTATACACACATTTCCCTTACACCAGGGACAAATCCAGGCAAGGTGGATTATCTACAGCTCTAGATCAGACCAGCATGTTCTGGAAACTTGCTGCTGCTGCTGCTGCTGAAGGTTACCTTCCAGGTTTTCAGAAATCTCTTGCTTCTCAGTACACCCTCATGTTGCACTTTCAGGACACAGCAGCAAGATGAAATAGCTCAGGGATCCTTTCAGTCCACCTGTCCCAAATAGAAACCTACTTTGGAAATGGTACAAAGCCATGGGCTTGGGCTGGAATGTTCAGATTTCTGTCACAGAGAAGATGAAAGGTTAGCCTCAGACTTTACCACAGCCTAGTCTGGCTTAAGATTTTAGATGTTTAATTCAGTGTGAAACAAGAAGTTTCCCTCTCAAAACAGTGCTTTGATCTGAAAGGTGGTTTTGGTGTGTCTAGCTGGGTACAGGGAAGGCTGATAGACCTCTCAGCCTCCTGCTGAGAACTCCTCTTCATGCTCTCCATAATACTAGACCAGCTGGACCATGCTGCTGACTCTCTCTCAAGAACAACTTCAGTGGAAGGGAGATAATAAATGCTAAACCCACTGTCTAATGAATGTTATCTCACTGATTCCTGTGCAGGAATACAGGTTTAGAATCACTGTAACATCAACTTCAGCCTTGCTATTTGTAAAAAGTCTGAGTGCAGGTGGCTCTTGCAGAGATGGAGAAAGCAGTTAATCTACTTAGAAACTTCTCTGTGTTACTGGTTGCTTGGCTAATAGTCAGGATTGCATTTTGAATATCATGTTGAGATGTGTATCTGGTGGCTGACAAAAGAAATAGGGTAGTCTCTACATGGCTGTAGGTGTTTCAGCAGGAGAGGCTTCTTTTCCTGTCTCAAGTGGGGACACCACTGATCCATGGCTTGACTTGACTGACCTGTGAGACACCTGCCCATTAAGCCACCTGGAGGAGCTCAGTACCCTGGTATCCCAAACGTGGGTCTCCGTGTTTCAGAGCCATCCTGTCCTGAATAGCTGAGGAAACGTCTTTGCAGCTAGAGGGTCCTTGTGAGGCTTCTAGGTGACCCAAGGCCATAAGTGTGGAGTTTCTGTCCTCTGAGAGCTGGCTGAGGACAGAGCAAGTTCACTGTTCACTGTTCACAGCCTCTGTGAGTGAGGGGAGCAATGGTGCTCCTCCTAGAGAATTGAAATATTTTCTTACATATGTCAGAAATACTGTATGGGATACATAATGAAACACAACCTTTCTCCTGCTCATGCCCTAAATCCCACCTCTCCCCTTTCAAAGGAGAAAGTCAGAAGGAATTTTCTTACTCACATTAGGAATTTCATACCAGCACTCTTGCTGTTTCCCTTGCTACAAGTGAACTCCAAGTCAAAGGCTTGTAGGGTCTGCTTGTTTTGGGTTGACCCTTTTAGAGGCTGTCATCCAAAATGAAGTCAAATCAAGCCTTACACTGATAGCTTAGAGACTTTGTACCAAGGGGAAAACCCAAACAAATCCAACCAAAAAAACCCTCTGCTATGTTAACTAACAATAGCATTGACTGATCTCTCTCAGAAAAAGATAGATTTGCTATACTACCTCTAGGTTTACAAATAGTAACTGGAAAAAGGTGGTGAAGTCCCCAACAAAATTTCCTTAAGTAATAAAGAGGGGTTTGTTTAAAACAGAAATTACTAAAAGACAGGCTGATCTGAACAATCTGTCTCTAATACACCTGTTTTAACCTATTTATTAATTTACCTATTTCCTAAATTAAATTAAAACACTGTCACAGTTTCCATTTTTAAATTACTCACTTTAAATACTCACTTTGACTTATTTCTGGATGTATAACTAAGTCTCTTCTGAAGACTCAAGGAGACTGAGAACAAATGTGATGTTTTAGCAAACATTATGAATGACCATTTAATGGTCGCTTCCAACCCCAGCTATTCTGTGATTCTATGATAATTACCTCAAAAAAGGAGCTCTTACAGTAATGTGGGAGTTTTCTTTTGTAAGTAATCAATTTGATCAGTTTCCAAAAATCCACAGTTTTAAGAGACTCTATTAGTTCTTTTCCCAGGAATCTATACCTAAATATGCCAAAGCTAAATTTATCACCATTGTAACCCAGTGTGACTGGGAGAATTACACTGGGTCCTGTGCATTTAACAGGATTTCAAGAAACTACACTTTGGAGAGGCAGCCCTGGGTTTTTTTTATATGGGTCTTTCTTTTTTTTAATTCTCACTCTTCTTTACATTGTAGAAATGATGAGGAAATTGCTTCTGTGCTATTATGCAAAACCTTATTTGTCAATCTCTTAAAAAAATCAGGGAATATTTGAGAAAGCTGGGGAGGAAGTTCATACCAGCTTTAGCTAATCTGCAGAAAATCCAGCCTACATGACTCCTGTGTCACTGCTGCTCCTTTCATCTATTCTTTATAAGGAATCTATTGAACTTTAATTAATATGAAAAATTCAGGTTTTCATCTGATTTAAATGTGACTGACTTCATGCTGCTACTAAAAGTGGAACAAAGTCCAAGTGTGGTGAAAACAATGCAGAATATCTGGATTCAAGAGAGAATCTCGAAGCCCACAGAAAGTGTAATCTTACAGATCTGTAATGCTGTGTAACAGATAAGTAGAGGAATGCCAGAAAGTCATTTATATAGATCTCTCTGATAAGGATAAGAGAGTGACACATGAAATATCTATATTATCCTTAGCCTGGAAAGTTTTCTGAAAGCTAATCTCACTCTTTCTAGTCAGGTTGCAGCTTGTTAGAGGCCTGGATATGAATTAATGGTGTCTGAGTTCAAAATAGAGAAGAGACATTCCATGGAACACAATGAAATACCTCTATCCTCCTTTGAGGATGAGCAGCATGGGCACTCTTTAGGGTCTGAGATATAGGAAGAATAAAATACCAGCACCTGCGTTTCAAAGTGCTGCAGAATCTATATTTTGATTTAACTCGTTTGCAGAGCAAACCCTAAAATTTGGAGTTAGAGACATAAGCCATGTAACAATCAGACTGATCCACAGGAAAACACTGAACAATAGAATGATCTCTTTGGAAAGTAGATATTTTAATCAGGTCTGCAGTCAGGTCTGTGTCTCCACAGAGATCCTGCTTGAAAATCAGAACTGATAAATGCTGTCCTGTTTTTTTTTTCCTCCAGATGGATAAGCACCTCAGGTTTTGTTCTCTCTCCAATCTGTAAAGATTGGAATTGTCATTTAAAAGTGACGTTTTTCAAAAGTGTTTCAACAACAGAAAAACACCCAAAACTCTCATGTGATGGCACTTTAGACATCTCCAAGTGAGATTTAATCTGAGACTGTGGTACTCAGGAGGCACAGCTCCTCCAGCTAACACACCCCATGTCTGGCAGGACTGTCTCCTCACAGGAAATCCTTGCTACCATGGAGACACAGCTGGAATGATGTTAATTTGCATATATCTACCCAGGACAGCCACCCTCCTCCCGATTGCAATGGAGAGAGAAACACGTGCATCAAAAGGCACAATTATTTGCTTGGCTACCTGTTGGTTTCTTCCTGTATTAAGTTCAACATATCTGCTGTTATGGTTGGCTGAAGCCAGGGAGAAATGTGTGGAAAAATAAGTGTAAAATTAATAACTAAAGACTAGTGCTTAAAGTAACTGAAATCTACATCTAAGCATTCCTTGAACTCCACAGCTGTGTCTAATTTTGGTGGAAAGAGAGTACTGCTAAGATCAGATGAACTGAATCCTCAAAGTAAAGTGTATTTCTCTCTGTTGACTGGATGAACCTCTAGAGTGATTTACATGGTTTAGTGGTGGACTTGGCAGTGCTGGGTTAATGGCTAAACTTAATGACTTTAAATTTTTATCCAACTTAAATGATTCTATGATTCTAATTGTGATATTAGTGGTGGCTCCTGTAGCATTGTGGTATTTCCTTCTTGAGCTGCAGGACCTGTTTCCCTGAAATGGAGCAGGAAAAAAAAAGGAAAAAAAGGTTTATTTCCTTGATCTTCTTCCTAAATTCTTCAGTCATATTAGAAGCCATTAAAACAGCATCTTCAACCTATTTGCAATACAAAGAGCTAATTCTTGATATAAATTTTTGTGTCCACCATTAATATTTTCTAGGCAAAAAATATCACTTCAGTGGGGTCTGAGCATCTGAAACAAAGTACCTTTTGGGATGTGCAAAGTGCTTTCCTAGAGCTTTACAGACTGAAACAAGGCTGAAACCTTCTCCCAGAGCCCTGAGATTTCAGCAGGGAGTGAAAGGTTAATAATGCTCATGTAAAACTAATGCTCAGCTTTAGTCCAGTTTCATTCTAAAGCCAAGAGGTTTTTGGACTCAGCAATTTATCCTGTGATTGCCCACTTTGAGCAACATGTTAAGAGGCATTGGCCTTTCTTTTTGTAGTAAAATAAACACAAAGATCCCTCATATTTCATTTTGAGCTGAGTTTGACCAAGAATTCAAAAAAAAAATCATCTCATGCTGAATTAAAAATATAGAAAAAATATATATGTATAAAATAATATAATTCCACCATTTTGATACAAGATGGCAAGTAGAATTATGAAAGCCTTGGTCTGTTACTGAACAGTTTCAGGAAAAGTTTTCTGCACACAAAGGTCTTAAATCTAAAAATTTCATGAGAAAAATAATCAGTGTCTCAGGGTTTACCTCACTTGATTAATTCCTGCAATCTTTTTCAAATATTATTTTGCATCTTTTAAATATTGTCCTGTCCATATTTTGAAATAATTCTCAGTTTTTTTTGCAGTACTTTCATTTGTGCCTTAAATTCTGCCCGTGGAGCAAGAACCCTCCTATCAAAGAAGATCTTTCTCTCCAGTGCCTGACACAAAGAAACATGTGTTTACATAGTGGCTGACATGGTGGAAACAGATTTAGTTTTGACAGTTTTGTGGGGTTTTTTCCACAACAAAAGGGGAAATTTCAAGGTGGAGCTACTGACAAATTAATTTGCAATACTTATCATATAAATTCCCAAAACTGAGCAAAGCTATCATTTTGTTACTTTCAGGAAGGCATTAAAAAAAAACTTTAAAACTATTATTGGAATTAAATAAGACATTCAGTCATAAAATATTTGTTTCAAGTGTCCCACAAAAACTCTCAGCATAAAGAAAATCAAAATAAGCATACACACACACATTAAAGTCTTAACAAAGATCTCCCCTCTAAGCCTTTTCATTGTGGATGGGAAACATCTATTCCAGTTGAAACTATTTTAAAAAAGTGTTGTGCAGACACTTCTCTCTTTTAGTGTCAAGGAGAAATTTTTTTTCTACAGCAGTTTAAACACAGTATTATGAAATGTTTTACAACCGATGGAACTACATTGAATTTGACTAGATTAAAGAAAATCACTGTTCTTGAATATGAAACCAAGCAGGCAAAATCAGACAAAGATCTTCACACACAGGTGTTGCTTATGGGTTATTTTGGTGGAATTAAGATTTTATTCATGCTACTTTCATAAGAGGAGATGCAGGAGACTTCTTTCCATATTTTCCTGCTGGAGCAGGAACAAAATCGTTGTGGGTGTTATGACAGAAGGTGACAATAGCAGAGATGCTTCTCTACAGCCTTGTAAATTATGAACTTATAGATCCAGGATGCTCTATGGGAAAGCTCTCCTGGATAAATGGCCTATAGGTTGTGGTGTGTATCAGGTTTAGGTATAGAAAAACTCAAAGGATAACCCAAAGGCCTCCTGTGGATAATGTAAGGAGGCAGATCCAGTTCTTCAGTGCACTGTGGTCCTCCTAAAAAACAATGCAAAGTGAGATAAACAATCCTGTTAGCCTCCACTTATAAAATTGCCATTCTCTCTGTTTGGAAATTCAAGGAGCTGCAGGTCTCCTTACAGAATCACAGGTTATATGTGACAGACCCTACAGTGCAGGGAGGGTGGTGGTTAACTGGCAAGAGCAGGATGCCTTCACATTGTATGAGAGCCATAGGTGGGAAATAAGCACTAACTGAGGATTTTGAAAGTATTTGAGACAAAACTTCATTGCATTTGCATTGCATTGCAGCTAGGTATCACCTTAATTCCATGCTGTGTGTTGCTGGTCACACAGCACTCAATGCAGTGCCTCCAGTTTTATCAAGAGTGTGAAAAACAGTGGATGAGTTTTTGGTGTCAGATTATTGTTCACCTCAGTGTTATACTGAAAGGCTCTTGCCAAAGGTGATGCCCCACACACTAAACAAAGAGAGCCCTCAGCATAAATTCACAAGATGGATTGGAAGGTGCAACACTGCCTGCCATGCCAGCAGGAGAGCAAGGATTATAACCAGCAGCTCTGCTCCCACACTTATGAGAGTATTTTCTTCCCTGAGTGTGTAACAGAATGAGATATCCAGCAAGCACAGCACAAGGCTGGCTGTTGTCCTGCCAAGTCCTTTGGGATTGCTCCTCTTATTTGACAACTATGCCTAAATACGCTGCAAGTGATGATGGATGCCCATGTAAGCTGTGTTTTGTAGATTTATTTAATTCACCTCTTGCTGTTACTGAAAGCATAGTAGGTCTTCAGCAAAAACAAAACATCTGTGGTCCTTGACAGAGTGACTTAAAGAGAAAGATGGAAGCTTTCAAGGCATGAAACATGTAAGAGAATTAATTGAAACAGGTGGTTGCAGCTAAATGGTACCATTTAAACGTTAGCATTTCATGGATCAGTAGGAAATTTTACCTGACTACAGTTTTAGACATGCTTCAGAAGGCACACCCAGCAGTTTTAGTTGTAAGTCTTTGCTGGAATTTAGAAACCTGTTCATACTCTGCTGATATTTGAGCTGGCAATAAAGGAAATAGTCAGACCACACTGTTTAGAAACAGAAATTACACAAAACCTCCTTGCACTATGCAATTGTGTTCAGTGCTGTATACTTTAGTTAATTTCTCTCTGTAGTTGTTCTGAATTTGAACTTTCTTCATACATCCTGCTGCCTAAACAATGAGATATTTCTTTGCATGCTCTAAAGGCACACAACAAGACCTGATTTTTGTTGTTTATAACAACAGGTTTGAAAATGGAATTTAATAGATTTATGAATGGCATCGTTTTACAGGGTCACCTAAGCCCATAAGGGACTGTTTTCAGTGATGAACTTTCCTGTTGTCATTCTATTACGGCAAGGACAGTGCACAGGATAAGGCTCCTGTTCATTTGGCTTCCACCATTACTCAATGTGTCAGCACTTGAACAATCAGAAGGGACACATTAAACAAGTTGCAAGTTATAAAACCATCAATTACAATATATAAAGTAGATTTAAAAAATAGCACGAGACAAGCTATTTAAAAATGTTTAATGTTGTTGGTTACTGTGAGGTGTATCTTCCTTTTGTGTGTCTACTTTGATTTACTAAGTGAAAATATTATCACGAATCTCTCCAGGGTTGGACAATTAAGAACAAGCAATCAAAACTGAATGGCCATTTTTGTAGTCTTCCCTGAAGCTCCAGGTGTCCATAGAATTGTAGAAGGGCTTGGGTTGGAAGGGACCTTAAAAATTCTCAAGTTCCAACCCCCTGTCATGGGCAAAGACACCTTCCACTAGACCAGGTTGTTCAGAGTTCCATCCAACCTGGCCTTGAACACTTCCAGGGATGGGCCATCCACAACCTGTGCCAGGGCCTCATGATCCTTTGAGTAAAAAGTTTTCTCCTAATGTCCAATCTAAATTTCCCCTCTTTCAGTTTAAAACCATTGCCCCTTGTCCTATCACTTTCTGTCTTTGTAAAATTACAGCTACTAAAGAGACACATCCAGTCCTGCAAATATAACTGCGTGTGACAAACTATTAATGGCACCAAGAAGAGGAAAAAACCAGATATTCAACCATTAAAACTGTCTTCCAAACCAAGTCCCCCACCCTGGATGCCTTGGAACATAGATGAGCTTTGCAGCTGCCTCAGTTATCCCCAGGCTGGGGTGAGGGCTGGAGCTCAGGCACCAAGGGAGGTTCTCAGGCTGCAGAAGCTTGATCAGATCCCTCATTTCAGGTGGGGAGGAGCAGTGCTTGGGACCAGGCTTTAAAAGGTCAAGCCAACAGCGAAGGCTAAGTCCAGTGTCTTTCTGACAATATGAGAAGCCAAAGCCTGTGTGAGCAGATAGGCCTCCAGCATTCCCTGGAGCTCTGGCTCCTTAGCTGATACAAGTCTGCTGAGCTGTGCTGGTGTCAGTGGGATTATTTGTCAGCTGAGTGTTGGTCCCATATGAGCAGCAAACTGCTTTGCTGGGCAGGAGGAAGAAAAAAGTTCACCATCTGAATTGTGCTAAAAATCCACCAGATTTAACCCCTTCCCATCAAAACCCAGAGGCAGCTGGATCAGGCAGAGCAAATCTCCAGGAAGTGCAATGCACACAGAGAGGCAATGAAAGGAGAATCAGGATCCAAGCTACAGCGAGACTCACACAGCTGTGCAAAGCTTCAACTGGACCAGAAAGGAACTGGAGGCAGCCATGAGGAGAGGCTGAAAAAGGCTCCCTGGAAGATGTATGGATGTGTCAGCAGGCAGGATCAGGTGACAGATGTGGTTTGCAAGGCGCTCTGCTGCAATGCTTATCAGGCCCACACATGTAGGACAAGAGCAGCTGAGTGGGGCAGGTCTTTGGAGTGAACCTGAGAAGGAGCCGCTGCTGAGCTGAGAATGCTGTGTCAGGTGCTGAACAAGGAGACTTTGGTTTGCCAACAGGCACGAGGAGAGGGTTTATCCTGGAATCACAGCATCCATTTGCAGGAGGGCGAGGTTCAAATTCAGTCACTGCACTTTCTGAATTTTAAATATACCAACATGGATCTTATGCTGTTTCAGCACCTATAATGATACAAGAATTATTTAAAAGGTAACAGGATGGACAATGCAAAATCCAGATGAAAACATAAACTAGGCCAAGGGTTTTGACTTTCCCAGTGGTCATACTGATAAATAAACCTTTATAAATAACGGAACCAGCAGCTGTCTTCCCGGTTATTAATTGGCACCCGTACAGCTGATGGCCTTGTGTAATATAAAAAAGAAAAAAAAGCGGCAGCGAGGCGCTGCGCCGCGCGCCACTTATAAAAAAGCGGCGAAGCGCTGCGGGCGCGCTGCAGGCGCGACGATGATCCGCGCCTTACTTCTTGAGTGTGGTTCCACCGGTCGATGGTTGCCCCAGCTCTCCCGAGTGTCGCCAAGAGGGCTAACCCTCAGGTGCCCAAACGGTGGAGACCGCGACGGTCTCCTCAGGGATCTGAGGCGTGGGCGGGTCGCAGGTTATTTCCTGCACACCGCAGTCGACGGCGAGGAAAAAAGGAGCGACTCCTCAGTAGGGCAGCAGAAGGGTTTTTATTCCTCCTCGTCCCAGAGCTGAAGAGCCCCGAATGACGCAGTGCAAGGTCTTTTACCATCGGCTAGCAACCAATCACAAACGAGGTAAAGGGCGGGAGATGGGGAGGGGATTAGGGATTACAACCAACCGGAATAGGGAAGGGGAGGGATCAGGGGCCGGGAACGAATCACCGTTACAAGGAATATGAATCTTCCAGAAAGGAGGCACATACTTAAACGTTACAAACAGTCTGATGATCCACTTATAACAAAGGGGAGGAACGAAGGCGGGCTAGGACTACACCATCGTGACTGTGGAGCGTGGGGGATTTTTCCCACGGAATGGTCTGCTCCACCACGCCTTCTTTGAGGGCTTCTGGGAGTTGGTTTCCATAGAAACCACTCCTACAGTGTAAGATCTTTTTTTTCAAAGAGAATGCAAAATTCAATTGAAAATGATCTTTTGGGTGCACTTAGGGTGTTCTTTCATGGTGTATAAGGTTCCTTTAATCTATTTGAGGGGCTGACTAACTTTAAAAGTACTCTTGAAGGAGGATCAACAGATAATACAATGGTTCAATTCCAAAATTTGCTGATCCGGCCAAACTTTATTGTTACTAGAACTAGAAAAGGCAAATTAATCTAAGAAAAGAAGACTATATCTAATTTGGCTCTGTATTTTTTAAAGATAGTTCAGGGACAGGCTCCAAGCTTGCAAGGAAATACTCAACGTGCCATTTTAGAAAATATCAGCTGTGTAATTGAACAATGGGAATGCATTCATCATGCCTGTGCACAAGGAGACACCTAGAAAAAGCACATGCTCCCTATGTGCTGAACATAGGAAATACAGCAAAACTTCTGTGGTGCAAAATACACGGTGTACACTACTGGCCCCATGAGATATAAAAGAGTAAAGTTACCACCAGAATTACTCTCAATAGCTCCAGCTGATCTTACTCTGCCCTGAATGCTCTTGTTCAAGGATTTCACAGTGACAGCAACAGAAAAAGTGTTTTTGGAATTTGTCTTTTGTTACTTTAATAAAATACTCAGAAGTACACTTGATTCTTCTAAGAGATTTTCACTTCGTTGATCTTCACCCAGAAACAAATGAAATCTTACAAAATTAGATAGTTTAATTTTTTTATTGGATGCAAGAAGATCATGCAGTGGTTCTAGAGCCCCACCAAACAACAACAAAAAATATCTCTATTGTTTGCAAGGGAAGCTGGGTCATGTTCTTATCAATTGACATTTCTTGCCAGTGCACAGTGACACAGATAAAGGTGGTCCAGTCCTGCAAAGTGTTTGTGAGACTGAACGTCAAGTGATTATATTTTTGGTATGTGGTTTTCAAATCTGAATTGTCTGATTTTGCCTGGGTGAGTTGTGTTCAAGATTAAAGTAGAGAAGAACAAAACCAAACCAAACCAACAAGAGAGACAGGGGTAGTGGAGATAGAAGAGATAAAAGTATATAAGCTTGAGATCTTCCATAGACTATAATGCCACAAATCTATAGATTGTGACTCCTGTGAAAATAATGTATCCATGTGTCACCATGTGACACCACGAATCTTTGAAAACTTCTGTCATTTTCCGTTTTGATTTTTTTTTTTCTCCTCCTGAGGTTCTGTGTTCTCAGTTTGGGAAATACCCAACACGGGGCACTTAGAAGCCAGAGTTAAAAAAATTTCTTACCTGAGAAGACACCTGGGAGCTGAGGACTGAGATGCTGAAAATAAATTACAACCTGTCTCCCCTCAATGGTGGGAGTTCCAACTAGTGTCCAGTCTCTCCTAAGAGATTTTTGGTGGACTTCTGAGCTCCATGCTAACACGAATTGTCATGTCTGCTCATAATCCTAATTAATTCCAAGGGGGAATGCTTGGTTGTTGGCAAGATTAAGTCTTCTTCCTCAAATCCACCATGGATGAATTACATGCAAGATAGAGTTCCCATCCAGCACAGATACCTCTATTTGAATTGACACTGAGCTGCTTCCTCAGGCAGGAATTCCTGGAATTAAGGTGCAATATGTGCATGCACCATCGCATTCATCCGCACAAATATGTGGTTACACCTTGCTTGACACCAACTTACATTTCCAAGCTTTATGATTGCAAGCCTTGCTCAGGAATGAAGTTTTTTATGGTTATCCAGACTGCAACATATGTTAACAAGGATAGAGGGTAATAATTATAAAGCTTATTCTACCTTTATGCCTTTAGTTTCCAAGTGACAAAGAAATATGTGATTCAAAGTGCTGTATTTAAAGGATGTCTGTTAACATCCCTTGTACCTATTCCTTGTGCTTTCTTAATGTTGGAATTATCACATTGCTGTGGTAATCAGGTTCATTAGTGTAGAATTCCTCCTAATTAGGGTGAAATTCTTCTGGCATGATATTGGCTCTCTCAAAATTGGCATCATTCTTAGCAAGTTCCTTCGTTACCCCACTGTTGGTGGAGAGAGGCACCTCCAGGAGAGAGTTCATCCCAGTGTCTTGGATGGTGATAGGTTTCAAAGATAAATTCTCTGTGTTCTCTGAGCAGAATTAGAAGGTGTTAGCGATGAGAAAACATCTTTGCTTCCTCCAAGCAGGAGTCTCTGCACTTCCTGACCTGTGATTTGCTTGGCATTATAAAGGCCAAAATAATCAAGTCCTCGCATCAAAGACCTTTTGAGTCAAAAGCTTTGTGCTTATGAGTCATTAGAGCCCTAGGATCAATGGCAAGTGTGGTTTTATAGTACATAAGGGATCACAATAACCAGATTTAGGGCCTTATTCCTAACATTAGGCATCCTGTTTTGAAAATGTTAGTTTTAGCCTCTAGTTTCCAGTTTAATCACCTATTTAATACTTCACATGCTCACATCAAAGAAATGCTGTGAGATTTAATTAATTTTTGTAAGGATCTTTGAGATCTTCAGATAAGAGGTACTATACTATAAAAGTGCCAAGTATTACTACATTACTGAAGAGACTTATCACAGAAAAGGTTAAGGTCAATTAACATTTTCTTGCCATTTATGCATATATTTTCAGATCACAAAAAGAAACTGGTGTCAATTTAGTTAATTTCACTTGTATCCATTTTCAAATGGGTTATTTGTAATTGATATAAGTTGAAGACAGAGATCCTCAAAATGGCAATAAATTATACCCTCCTTATATGCTTCTAACACCCTATGGTTTTAGACTGTTTTGTTTTAATTGAAATGTGAGTGTTTCAATTAGACCTTATAATTAAAAAGTTTCAGGATCAAATTATGCATCTTTTAACAATGGCTCAGGAAAGTACCAAAAAACCCAACACAAAACCTCTCCACGAGTCCTTGGAAATGTCTGTGTAGGCAATGCCTCTCTGGGGTTTTGAGTGTCAAAACTACAGTTTAATTGAAACAGCAAAAAGGTTTGGGGTTTTTTTCACAAAAACTGTTCCTTTACTAGATATCTGAAAAAGGGATGTTTAAATTATGAACTCTAAAGAAATCTCTTCTGAAAATCACATTTAAATACTTTCTTAAGCACACAAATGTTCTCACATGCATTACTGCAATCTTAAAGGAGTCGCTCTAAAATTTTTCAGAGCATGTCAAGACCCTCAAATCCTAAAAAAATCTGTCAGGTTTTGGGTAATTTTTAGAGAAAAAAAGCTGTGAGATTTAAGTTGAGAGACATCTATATCAAACTAACTACACTGTAAATCCGTTCCATTACACATGGAATATTACAATTCTCTAATTAAAACTATTCCATCTTGCCATCATGTTGTAGTTAAGATCTTGCTTTACATTCTGGCCATTAAGGCTGCTTGAGTTAAAAAATAGAAAAAAAAGGATAAAGCTTAGCCAAGAACATTTTCATAAATAAGCAATAAACACAGTTAATCCCTGTGCTGCTTCTAGAGAGGTCATGTTATTGGAGTATTCAATAAGCCAGGTGTTTTTCAAAAATGCTTTTGAAAGTACTGAGTATAAATGTTTAAACAGATATATATTTGCTGTTCTCTAATTTATTACTTACTATTCATTCACTCCATTTGCAAAAATGTTTTGGGAAATTCTCATATGAATTAGTTGACTAGTCACACCTGGATTTTCTTTAAATCACCCTCTCTCCTCTTAAATTGGATTATAACCTCAGAGGGTGCAAATATTAGTTTTGTTACTGATTTTGTGAGGGCAGGTGCTAATATTTTATTTCTATTAGAAAAATTATGGAAGTTGTGATTTACTTATGCAACTCACAGAATCACAGAATCACAAAATAAGCTGGGTTATAAGGGACCCATAAAGATCACCAAGTCCAACTCCTGGCCATGCACAGGACAGCCCCAAGAGTCACACCCTGTGCCTGGGAGTGTCGTCCAAATGCTTCTTGAACTCTGTCAGGGTCGGTGCTGTGACCACTTCCCTGGGGAGCCTCTTCCAGTGCCCAAATACTCTCTGGGTGGAAAACGTTTTTCTATTATCCAACCTAAACCTTTCCTGACACAACTTCAGGCCATTCCCTTGGGTGCTGTCACTGGTCACCAGAGAGGAGTTCAGTGTCTGCCCCTCCTCTTCTCCACACAAGGAAGTTGTAACTGCAGTGAGGTTTCCCCTCAGTCTCCTCTTCTCCAGGCTGAACAGACCAAGTGCCCTCAGCCCCTCCTCCTATGGCTTGCCCTTAAGGCCCTACACCATCTTTGGTGCCCTCCTTTGGATGCTCTCTAATAGTTTAATATCTTTTTTGTTGTGGTGATCAGAACTTCATACAAGACTCAAGGTGAGGCCTCCCCAGCACAGAGTAGAGGGGGAGAGTAGAGCTAAGGCTTAAGCAAGTGGGGTTGACTCATAGAGTAGAGGAGCTAGGAGAAAAACATCTTTAAATATCCTTAAAAAGCTGAGGAAGAATTTCAAGAACTAAGAGATAAATCATAAAGAGAAGGAAAAGACATTTAGTCCTGTAAAATGCTGAGATTCCCTTATCTTCATTATCCTCACTGGAGAAAACAACTTAAGTGGACCTCCAAGTAAATATCCCTGGATTTTATATATTAGTACTTGATCAGCTCCAGAATATTGATGTAATAAATAATGTTAAAATTACTTGCATAATAATTCCTTAATGTTGTTCTTTTGCTGACAGCCATGCAGATGGAGGCAGATAAAACCTTCAGCTCATGCACACTGACCCTCTGTACATCAGAAAACATTTAACTGTGCCTAAATTGAACCTGACTGCTATTTGTTTGACTACCACAAAGACATCTGTGTTTGACACAAAGACATCAGGAGACAGAGGAACCAACATTTCCACTGGTAATTTGTTCCAGTGTTTAATCCCTTTCACTGTTTCAAGCAGGTACCCACTTTTCACTTTGAATTTGGCTTGGTTCAGCATTGCACTGTTACTGCTCTCTCTGCTAAATTAAATAGACATTTAAAACCTCTGGATTTCTGCTCCTGGATGTACTTATCACATCACCTCTCAACCTCCCTTCAAGCCAGGGCTGTGCATGTGCAGTTGCTCCAAGGGAAGAGCATGGAGTTAATCGAGAAAGGACAGCCATTCTCAAATGAACCTGGGAAGCTGTCCTAGGAAAAAAAGCTATCTCACCTCTAGAAGAAATTACCTTCAGTGGGAAACCAATATTGTACTGGAGAAAAGAGATTTCCCTGGGTTTGAGGAGTTGTGTCCTGCAGGCAAAACCTTTTTCTCAGGGCAAGCAAATTTGTACAGGATGCATACATGTGTGGACTTAAACAAAAGAAATCCTCTAACCCCTTTAATTAGGGAAACGAAAGCTGTTGCTTTCTAGCATTTAAATAATTTTTGTAGATTAATCTTCAAAAAAACCCCAAAAAACCAACAAAAAAATCCCCAACAAGACCAAGCAAGATTATGTGGCTACTAATGCCACATAAATATTTAGTATCAATATTTTGCTGCTTCTGAAAGATTGCAATTGTCCTTCTGGCCCAATAACTTAGCATGACTTTATATTGAGTTCCTGTTATGCTGCAGTACCTTAATTTTAGGGTTAGTGGTTTACCAGGATGCAATCCCTGATTCTGGAGTGTTCCTCACATTAACATGTTCACCTAAATATACAGATGAAAATATCTGTTTTTCTTTGAATGGACCCTGCTTGTCAGATTGTTCTGCAGGAAATCCTTGTCACTATCGTTATCTATCATTCTGCCAATAATTACCTGTTTTTTGGCAGCTGTATCATGTTTACTTCTCCATCACTATGGAAACACTGTATTTTCTCAGCCCTAATATAGATTCCTGCAGAATCCTACTAAAAATGCTTTCACAGAGTGAAATGGTTTCTGTAAGCATTTTTTCCGATGTCCATTTAATCTTCAATGTTTAAAGGATTTTCTGTGAAGCTATTCTTTTATCACAGTATTACTTGGTACTTTTCGAAACAATAAGCCTGTGGGTATTTATATGCCCATCTATTATGGACTTTGTCAGAGTTTGGGCACCAGAGTGCAAAAGAGCTACTCAGACTGTTATGCAGGACTGTGGCATCACAAACCAACATCTTCCTTTTTTTTCCCTCTGGGTAATTGTTTCCTAAAATATAGTGTAGACTTTAAATGCCTCTTTTCTTCTTAATCATGATAGAGAATCAATCTGCTCAAACTGAAATCTTGCTTTGGAGACATTTCTGTTGATGCTCCAAATCCCAGAACCCTTCGAACTCAGTGTATGTTCTTTGAAATCTCCTTCAGCTAAGGTGCTTCTTTGGAGATGTTTCAGTTTAAGCACCAAATGAACTTTCTGCTCCAAATGGATGGCCAGGGCTGACTCAGCAGCTCTCACTTTTCCAAAGGAAGGAATTCTGACTTTTCTCATCTTTCCACCTCCCCATGCCAGCTCCCAGCCACATGCTCCAGCTGTTTTCCACACACTGATTCTAACATTTGTCTGAGTTCTTGATGAGACATTTCACCCATTAAAGCAGAAGAAAATGAGCCCAGCAAAAGAGTGAATAAATTCAAGTTAGGTTTTGGCAAGCTGAATTAGCTCCCCAAAGGGTCAGATAAGCTCTGCAGATAGAAAGAAATGGCTTGAAATGGAAGGAGTTGGGAAAGGGGAGGAGAAGCTAAGGGAGGGAGGATCAATAGTGTCTTTTTAGACAACAGAAATATATTGGGTTGACTTAGAGAACTTGTCTGCCGGCAGCCTTCAGCAGCAACTTACACAACTCTCTTGGACCAAGGATTTACACACTGCCTAAGCTCATCAATGAAGAATTATATGAGGGAGGTGTTGTAAATCTCCTTGCGAGGTCATTTTAGGCACTGTAAAACCTAATTCCCATACTGAAAGTAATATGTTTCATCTCCTGATTATCCATACCAAACTCATAGTCTTATCAAAGATGACATTCAAATTTGTAAAAGATGTTTATTTGCATTAATTAGTGCTGGCTGATATTTCATTGTTTGAATTTACATCCACTTAATTCCTATTAATTTTTTACATATTTTCCATAACTCTGACAACCCTGGAGCCTACCAGATTATTCCTTGCATCCTTTCTGAATATTATCACATTAGAATGTTTTTCAATCTTCAGGTTTTTGCTGATATTCCAGGATCTATTAAGAATATGTTATTAACTGAAGGCAATGCAATTAATATTTCACTGAATAAATGTAATGTGTGAGTTATCTGTTGCTAGAAAAAGTAATATATATCAGGTGTTGTTTTATGTACTCTTCAGTTATTAATGAATTAAGAAATGTTTCATCTTCCTCAAGCTGAATCTCCTCTTCCATCATAATATATCTCATTTCCCTAAACAACTGCCTATTTTTCTGAATGAATTCCAGCCTGTTTTTAAGACCTTGAATGCAAACAAACTTTCAAAACATTGTCACAACTGAGAGGGAATGGCATTTCTCTTGGGTTTCCATGGGATGAAAAGAGTAGTGATGGGAAATCAGAATATCTCTGATTATTACTGTATATCTTTCAGAAAAGGTTGTACTTTGAAGGAAGAGTTACGCTGTCTCAGGTCTGTGAAGGATTAAGAAAACTGCTACAACAAGGGAAAAACTGAGATAGGATTAGACCATGACTATTACTGTACTGCACAATATTTCCAAATTAAGTAATATAACAGCACAATGAACTTTTCAGGTCATTGATTTCCTGTACATTCTTGTTAGGATACTGTAATAGGTGGTCAGAAAGACTCAAAATAGAAAAAAAAAAAATGAAAGCAACAGAAATAACTGAAAAGTGTTGTAATAATTACAGCAAACAGTGGCCCAATGAGCTACAGAACACTTCCATCTCCCTCCTTCTTTCAGAGGTTCATTATTCAGACTATTAGCAAAAGATGGGCACAAACGAGTGTATTTTTTTTAAAGACCATACAGCAGAATTTTGAATGCCCCGCAACAGGAAAGCTAGTTATCATAATTTGCAAACCATAATTCTCTACAAAAGTACAGCTATATTTAAATAAGGTGACTTAACCAAGAATATCACTTTCAAAGGCAAGAAAGTAGAAAGAGTATCCTCATAGTCCTTGGAGGACTTCAAGCATCACTTCTAAGCCTGCTCTCCCTTTCTACATTCTATCATAGTATAGGCATTCCACAATGATTTATAAAAGGAAGTTTTTCAAAGGCACAAATGGGAGTCAGGTGTCCAATTTCCATCGACTCAGGCACCCAACTCCCATTTGTATTTTAAGAAAATCCTCCCTTAGAGACATGAAATATAAAGTAGTAAAGTAACTTGTATTCTAAGGCCAGGAACATTTGCCTTAATTTTTTACATAGAGTTCCATTTTGGTTTCTTTTGATTTGATATCAAAGCCAATAGATTTCTGCATTTTAAGAAAGAAAGACGATCTAATATCGTTGACACTGCTGGTTTCTGTGGTTCAGTCATGCACACAGTGGGATGTTAAATATGAAATTAAGTAAGTTAAAGACAATTCCTCCCTTTTAGTCTGTCCTGTTATTTTTTCTTTTTAAAACAAACGTATAGTTTAAAAGAAATATAAAACAAACCAGCTGACACACTTTGGAGTCAACTGAAGGAAAAGATGTAGAGTAGGAGAACTGATAACTTGGCCAAAAATTTAAGCAAGAGTAAATGACACTCTTATCTAACATGCTTTTTAAATTTGGAATTTTCTTTGTTGTTGTTCTTTCTTGATTTTTATTTTTGTAGGAAGGAAAATGTGCTAAAATTGGATCGAATTAAGTATAAAATTTTTAATTTAAAAATTCTAATTTGTATTACCCAATTTTAGCAAAAAATATGCACTTCAGAATATTTTAAAAAATTAAAAGAAAAAAATCCAGTAAAGTATTTTTACCAGTTCCCTTCCTCTCTTTAAGGGATTCTGCTAAATAGAGTCAACTGTAATGTCTAGGTCCAGAGAAGGATTTCAGCAGTTCTCCCACACAAAAGAAGGTGCAAAAATTACACTTTCTGTCTGAGATGTGTCTTCATTAGCAAGTATCACATCAAAAATCCACTAAAAATTCTATTTTCAGGGTAGGTCTCATTTTCACCTTTGTTGTTTAATATTTTTTCTCCTGCAAAACTATTCAACAGGATGACAAAACAAAAAGTATGCAAAGCTTGGCAGAGCGATTTTACACCCACATTTCTCTCCCCCAATCATTCTGCATCCATTCGTAGGATCAGGTGGAAGGGACTTCTGGAGGATGTCTAGTTCCCCTCTGTGATTCAAGCAGGGTTGCCAAGACTGCTGCCTGGGACAACATCCAGATTCCTTTGAAATAACCCCAAGGATAGAGATTTCACAACTTCCCTGGTCACCCTAAGGGAAAAGTTTTCCCTGATCAGATTCATTCATGTCCCCCACTTTGGTAGGAACCAGAGGCCTCCTTGTTAGGTGACACCAGGACACAATTCAGATGATAAAATCTTTCCAAAGATCATGCCACGTAGGAAATATGGATGAAATCACACCTTGTTTTTTCCTCTCCCTGCACAGTCCTTCCATAATAGTTCAGCAAGTTTATACCTCCCTCATGGCTCTTGTGCATGTTCAAGGCTTACAGCTCGTACCCTAACACTCTCTGGTGCACAGTCACACGTGTTCAGAACAGAAGAAAATCCCAAACATCCCAAATCTTTCACAAATGAATGAATAATAAATCTTAAGGCCACTGATATGACACACTTTCCCCAGAATGACAGCCAGATGAAGGTTGTGGATGTGGGGGTGATTGGCATGTGATCCGTGTGGCTGTGGGACACTGGAGTGAGGGCCAGAAGTTGCTCCCAGGACAAGGTTATTTAACCACATCCATCCAGCCTGGGAGGAGGAGGCAGAAAGCAGCAGGTTGCTGACCTAACTGAACTCACTGACAGGTGTAATTCTCTACCCTAAAAATGCTTGATCATTGCTTGCCCAAACTTGTTGTATAATCCTTCATTCGATTTTCTTTTCTTTTCCTACTGTCAAAGAATGCAGGAAGGACACTTTCCTCCTGACAATACAGCAACCTGAGTCATCCCTACAATGAAGGAAACTCAAGTGGAGGAAGCGAGTGCAAGAAGTTTTTGCTGGGTGAATCAATTGTATCTTCAGTTCAAACAACTGTGATTAATTTGTGTGCGTCTAAAAAAGGAATAGAACCCACTCAGGGAATGAGGAAGTGTCAAGATAATGCACATATCTGCCTTCAGAGTACTCTTGATGCTTAGAAATGCTGCATATACTTGCAGTTATCTCTTCTCCTTGGTTTGTCTAAGGGATGCAGAGTCTACATTTTATCGATATTAGAACATTTCCATAAAAGAAGACTCTAAACAAAATGCAGCTGCTGTGTTTGACAAAGGTGTGTTTTACCTTTGAAATATTAGAGAAACAATTTTATTTGTCATCCAGAAGCCCACTGAGTTTGAAAGGAGACAGACTGCAAAATCGTATGTCTTACCACCTCTTTTGTATGGAATAAAAGTGCCAATGGAATAGAAACTTGCTTTAACTCAGGGAGAGGGAGGCATCAACAAGAACAAGATCAAGACAAGAAATCCCAGTGCAAAGGTTGAAAGTCCTGAACATGAGGGAATAAACCATTACATTCAGAAGTACATTTTAAAAGGAGAAAAGATGCTAACCATCTACCCCAAAACAATTTGAAATCAATAAGTGTGTCAGACAAAGGATGGAATGGAAGTCATGCTGTTTTATACATTACATTAAAAGAGCAACAAAATCTTAAATTTTCATCCTTTTATAAAACAATACAGAAATTGATTTTTTTTGTAAGGAAAGAAATAAAAGAGAAAAAGAAAAAGACAAAAACAAAACAGAAAAAAGAAAAAAAAAAAAACCAACCCCACCAGCTGTTTCCTGGCTAAGAAAACCACAGGGGCTCTTACTCTGTGCTATAGTAAATGGCCAACTTCCCAGGGTAGTTTAAGTCCCCTGAAGCCTGCAGTGTCAGTAGAGTTGGTCATTTACAAACCAGTGGGGTTTTGTTAGAAGTTTGTTTGTCTTTCAATGAAACCACCTGCCTTGTGGCTGGATTGTTTGAGCTATAAATAGAGGAGCAGTGCATCAAATTCTTTCAGAATGAAACACAAAAATATGGGTAGCGGGAAGGGCGAGAAAGAAGGTGCAAGTCAGCTTTTTGACACTGAGAGATGAAGGTTGGGAAATACTCTGTTTATTTTTTTTTTTTATGCTGTAGAATGTGGAGTAAGCAAACCTCAAAAAAAGCATTCCTCACCCACCCCCTGTTAAGGTCATGTTCAGATGATGGGAACTCTACAGAACCTGACCTCCTTCCTTTGATGTCCTGCTTCCTTCCATATTAACAAGTTGGCCTGAACCCTAAAGGGTAATTTTGTTGAGTCTGTTGAAAATACAGGTATTTGAATTCTTACTCAGTGAGTATGTTGCCATCTATATAAAGTGCCCAATAGTGTTTTAAACTCTGCCAGAAAAAATTATTTGTTTTTTACCAAGGCAATGAGTCCTACTGACCAATCCTGCTCTTTCTGCTTGTTTATTTAAACCAGAGTGCTGCTTTCTGTTCATTTCACACTGCTTGCCTTTCAGTTTCACAGTGGCTTCTAGTTGAGTTTGTAAAGTTGCCACTAAGGAGCCCTGCTCTAAGTCTTTCCATGGAAAGACAACAGGAAATGTTCACAGAATTCACACTCTTTTCCCATGGCAACATATCCTGGCAGATACCATAGCAACAATTAAGACCAGCTTTTTCTTTTTTCTTTTTTCTTTTTTTTTTAATAATAAGAACAATCAGTAGTTCCTGAAACATTTTCAGAAAAATTTGTGTCTCAGATTTAAATTATACAATGTAAATATCTTCTTGATGATATGCTTTTGCTAATATTTGAAAGGGTATAAGATAAGAAACTGGGTGATTTGGATGATCTGTACTTTTTTGTTCTCCCTCAGATTGGGGCTTACATGACATTGGCCTGTTTCTGCTGATGTAAAGTAGGAGAGCTGGAAAGGGAGAAGGCTGGTCCTATATCCAGAAATAAGAAAAAAATTAAGCTCTTCAGTGTAATTACTCAGAGAATTTAAATGAGAATCAGAATCTCAAGGGCTGTTCTCTGGGTTGGAAAGGTGAATATAACAATATAGGGAACATTAAATGTATCTCAAACTTCATCTCTCCCCACAACCATCTTCAGAAGTCTTCATGCTGTAAAGCTCTTGAACCACACAATCAGTGACAGCAAATGCAAATTTGCATCATTGCATTGGTCTCTGTGAAGCTGCTATACCACTGCAAGTAGGAGAATTGAAAGGTGGTTGTAGTAAATGTTATTGTTCTGGAAAGAAACAATGGTGATCAATTAAGGAAGAATAATTGAAAAAGGAAAGACTGTGAGCTGAATCAAGAAACCAGGCATGGATGACAGACTTCTACAGGAATGCAAATACTGAGGAACTCCACTCAGGTCACAGATCATGAACTCAAGTGTTCGAAAACTGTGTCAAAGTGGTGCTTAGGGACATGGTTTAATGCTGGATCCAGCAGTGTTTAGCTAATGGTTGGACTTGATGATCTTAGAGGTTTTTTCCAACCTAAATGGTTCTATGACTCAAACTGGGTGTAAGGGAAGCAGGGAGGGCTCCAGTCCTACCATGTCCCAATTACTCCGGCAATGCTTGTAGCCACATCTACACCCTGGTTCCTCCTGCCTGTTTCCCTGGTTGCTTTATGCTGTGTACAGACACTCTAGGTTTTGACATGGTTTACCTCATTAATTTCAGCTGAAATAAAAGTTTACGACCATCCCTCCCATCCCCAGTTAAAGGCCTCCCCAGCAGTTTGGGAAAACATTGGGCAGAGATGCCCAAAGAGTTCCTTTCTTTTGATGGCATTCCTCATTCCTAAAAGAAATAATCCAGGCACTAAAGAAAAACTGGTTTTCAATTCCTCATTCTGCTGTTTTGCTTAGAATGAAAGAGAGGGATTTGGTAAAACTCTTTCTTGCCTTTCCGCAACAACCACCAGGTGATTGTATATAGAGAATCCTGGGAGTGCCTGCACAAACGGAAATATGAATGTATTGGGATTGTGATGGAGAAGCATAGCCATTAATTAGATGCCACAATTCTTTAGTACCAAAAAGAACAAGCCATTACTGAATTTGAAGTGATCCTCATATTTCCTACAATAACACCGTGTGGCTGGAAAACTCAGCTTGTATCCAACTAATAGCTCCTGAAAAAAGAGACGACATATTTTTTAACCTTTCCAAAACACATTCACTAACATACTCTAATGCTTGAGAGTATATAAGATCACCTGAAATAGCAGCCTTTACATTTAAAACAGATGTGGCTCTATACAGCACTGAAGGAATGTACTGCTTTGGGTTTTGTGTACCAAGCACCGGCGCCTTCCAGCTCTTTGCCATTTTGACACAGCTTACACACAGGACTGCTCTGGAGCGGGATATTCAGTGTGTATTCATAGAGATGATTAAAAAAGTTACTTTATGTCGCCCTGATTTTTGCAGTGTGCTGTGTTTATACTTTGTAGTAAAAGTTCTCATAGATTTTGTGTAAACATAGTCCATGTTTATGTAACCGGCCAAAGATTGTTTTGTACTTTTGGTATTGTTTTTCATTCCTTTTCCTAAGGCGGAGAAGGTGGATGGACTATGTTCCTAACCTATGGAATTGGAGAGGTGGTAACCTCATTGTCCAATCCATGATTGTCTATGTAAAGATATATAAATGAAAGAATAAAGAGAGGCTGGGCTCTTCTTCTCTGTTGCCCGGCCTTGGTGGCTCTGACCTGACTTGAGTTGCCTGATTCTTTCGTGTCCGACCGTGCGACAACTTTATGCACAGCTGTCTGCAAAGGCTAGTGCATAAAGATAACCACTCTAAACACATCATCCTTTGCAGTCTCAGTTCCTCCCATTTCCTTGCTTAGTTGCACTGGAGCAAGGTAGACTGAAGTTACCAGCACACCGATGGCACCCTTAGCTTGCCAGTTCCTCACTACTGGGTCAACTGTGCTCTGCAGTGAGAGGCGGAGAAGAATTACTCCACAGCCTTTTCTTGCCCATGTGCTGTGCTAAGCTGAGGTTAAGTAGGCACTTGGCTTCTTCTATTGTGTGTGCCTGAACCCAGTTTTTGAGTAGCCACAGCAGAGACATACAGAGGAAAAACAAGTTATAATCCAAGCCTTCATAGAATCCTAGAATCCTAGAATATTCTGAGTTGGAAGGGACCCTCAGGGACCATCAAAGCCCTGCTCCTGGCCCTGCACAGGACAATCCCAAGAGTCACATCGTGTCCCTGAGGGCATTGTCCATTCCTTGAGCTCTGTCAGGCTGGTGCTGTGGCCCCTGCCCTGGGGAGCTGTTCCAGTGCCCAAACACCCTCTGGGAAAAGAATGTTTTTCTAGTATCCAACCTAAACCTCCCCTGACAGTTTCATGCCATTGCATTGGGTCCTGTCACTGGTCACTAGACTGAAATGATCACTGCCTGGTCCTCCTCTTATCCACACAATAAAGCCTTTTGGAATTATAATCCACCATGTATTGAAATTTCCCAAGCACAGTAAAGAGTCCTGGTCTTCTGCTCCTTTGACATCACAAGAAGACATTTAAACATCTTTCCAAAATAATGCTGACACCATAACTTCATATAGTGCTGATGAAAGGTCAATCCTGCCCATTCCAGGTGTGCTTTGTGGAGGAAAGGAGCAATGTGTGAACCTTGGGAGGCTCAGTCTTGGTAGAGCTGTATTGCCATGAAGGCAATCTCTGAACAGGCAGATACCCCTTCCCCTTCTGGTTAAAACTAACATCATAAATCAGAGAACAAGAACAGAGCTCAGAGAAGAGTACAGTAGTACAGTGCTGTACTTGTAGTACAGTGCTGGTGGCACTGGGAGTATGTTGGTTTTCTCTCATCTTTCTATGGAACAAAAGAGTCTAGTCTCCTGAATAACAAGATGATTTAAAATCTGATTAGTGAACCAGCCTCAGCACCATGTGCTGGTGAAATTCACACCCCTGACCAGTGCAGAAGGTCAGAGTGGTTTCTCAAAATGTTTTCCTGGCCATAAGAACCAGACACCCATTGAAAAATTGAGTTATTTCCTTGTGCAGTGGATGTTAGAGAGGTTTCTCCTCCCACCTGAACATCTGTGAGTCCATCCAGCTCCTGAGGGGATGTGTTTGTGCCGTGATACCAACCCAAAAACTCACACTTACTCAGAGGGATGGAATCTTCTCTGGAAACACATAGAAAAGCTCAGAATGGCTCTTTGCAAACTCAAAGGGAAAGAATATATCCACACTAAAATCTTAGGCAGAATTATTCTTCAAGGCACTTTACACCGCAAAACATAGAAACATGAAATTTGCCTGGGGTGCCAAGTCTGCCTAAGACAAAAGGTCAGTCATGAAAACTGGAAAATTCATGACTTGTACACAACCTCTAGCAGCCAATTGAGCTATATATCCAAAATCTACAGTTTGAACATAACTTTAACATCTTGGATAGGATATTCTGGCTCTTTAGACCCAAATCAGTTCTCTTTCTGTTAGGTGGCCTGGAAGCAACTGCTAAAATTTGCAACATCAAAACTTGGTTTTGGTTGCTTTATAAATTCCAGAGGAACTGATGTTTCATTTAAAGTTAACTAAATCTCTTTGGACTTTTGTGTGCACAGATTTTGCACTTAACCCATGGAAATGAAGATAAGAAGAGTAGCAGAAAAAAGAAGCAAAATTAAATAGCCTGGGATAAAGTGAGGATGAAAATGAAATATTTGTTAACTGGTTTTTAAAAGCTTTTAAGGAAAGTTAGGTGAAATCCTAAGAAACAACAAAGGCAGGACAGCAAAGCAAGGAAAGCAAAGCAGCAGGAGATATAGAGGCTGGGCATCACTTTTTCTTTGTCAAGCTATTACTGCCTCTCTGTGGCAGAAGGACTGGAAGAATAAATGTCAGATCAGTTATGCTGATTTCTGTCTACTGCAGGTATTTTTGTGGTCTTCATTATCATAGTATTATAACACTTTCCCATCTAACTATTTATCCTCACGACACCTCTCTGAGGCAGGGCACTGCTATTATTTCTATTATACAGCTGGAGTGAGCTTGGGGAATGGAGCAGATTCTTAGCTGGCATAAATTGTCACAGCTCCATTAACTCCGGTATGAGAGGACTTCATGGAGTTTAGGATCTGCCACTAAATGAATCTCCCTTCGCCCTGGAAGCCAGGGGAAGAGAGAGGGACAGCAAGCCCTCAGGTTTTTCAAGCTCTTAACTACTTCTCTGCCCAGAAGACCATCCTGCCTCTGTTTAGATAATCTGTGATCTTTGGGCCAAGCCCTGCTGGCTTTATTCTTGCAAGAAAAGTCAACGAAATCTACATGGCATTATTCACATAAAGCCTGCAGGACAGAGCTCATTAGGTGGCACGGATTGTGCACCACAGAAAGGCTGAAACTACAGGAACACCCCACTCCCCCTGATGTATCTGACTTTGGAGAATTACAGGAATGAAACACAGAGCTGTCAAGTGACAGTCAGTGCAGGGTGGAAAACAGAAGGAGCACAGAGAAATGTCCAAACACACAGGGATTCTGATGTGGAATTAAACCATGACGTAACAAGAAAGTTTGAATAAAAGCCACACAAATTATTTACTTTCCTCAAGCTTAATTCAAACAAATCAACAAGACAAGAAAATTGAAAGGAGAAAAGGCAGTGAGCTGTGTTTCTCACAATACAGGTGTCTCAACTCTAATGAGTCTACAGGATTCGAGCTGGTATCATGAATATCACCAGGAGTGATTAGATCTTGTAAAAGTAGACTAGAGAGAGAGACGTGCCTGTGTGTGTCTTGGGCTGTAATTAAAGTCATAAGCCATCAGCAGCAAAGAGGCCAGCTGCAGCATTTCAAATCTTTCCTACCCTAGCATTAAAAATAGATTGTAGCACAATAATAATAAAAAAATTCTACCCAAAATAATTCCGATAAAAAAAAATTGCACATCTGATTCCTATAATTGATTTCTCTTCTAGATATGAATAAATAACCCAGGCTAAATGCCAGTTCCTTGCAAAGAATTTCATTTAAGCTTCAGTGAATTGAAAGGCTCAACCAGACTCAACATTTCCAACTTCCTAGCAAGTAGCAGAAAATCTACCTGACAGTTGCCATGGAAACACGAACAGGAAAAGCTAACCACCAGCCTATAAATCCACAGAGAAACCTTTCTTAATTGGAAAGCCTTTAACCCACACATTTTTCTCATAGCTGCAGAGCTTATTTCTAAAGAGATTATTAAATTCCTCAATTGACTTATGAAGGATGCTTCCCACTATATTACTGTGCTCTGGGTTGCTCATTCCTTATATCTGTTTCCAAAATTACAAAGCAGAGCAAAGATGATAAAAGTTAACACAGATGTTTCAATGAAAAATCCATATGATGTTCTGAAAATAACTTCAGTGGTAATGTTCTACTAAAAAAAAAAAATAACCAACCAACCAAGAAAACCCCACAAACAACACACCAGAAAACCTACGATAAAAATAATAAGTTCAAGAGTTGACATGGCATTAAAGAGATGAGCTATCCCAACATTCTCTGCTTTGGGTTCTAGGAAAGATTTTTTAAATGAAAGCATTTCAGTGGGAAATATAATTGAAGCTATGTAAGGAATCATTGCTTAAGTCTATGGATGCTAATTGTACAAATGCCCACAAACATGCATACATGTTCTCACCCTAGAAAGAATATGTGTAAATAATCTAATTTTAAAAAAAATAAGTACTGGGTTGCTCATGCTTATGCAATTTCCTTCAGCATTTCGAAGATTTCATCAATGTTTTGGTAGAGAAATCACACATTAAGTAGTTTCTGTGCCTTGGATTTCTGCATTGACATTCTCCTATCCAGGGGTGGCTGAACTGTTTGAAAGGCTGACAGCTACTTTGGGGCTGAGACTGTGTAGTGGTTTCAGTTCGCCTATTTAGGTTTGTGGCTAAATGCTAGCACACTTACTTAAATTTACTTGATTGCTTGTTGTGAGATAAGGATCAGGAGTAGGTAAAACAGGCTCAAACTTTATAAAGTACAAAGAAGTTTTATTAATATATCTAAGACAAAGGGAAAAAGAAAAAAAAATTCAAGAAAAAACTAGAACAAACTCCCCAGACCACCCCTCCTTCCCCACCTCTCCAGTTCATTCTCCCTGACAACATACAAAAGACAACACTTCGACCTCCAGTCAGTTTACCACCTCAGAAACAGCTCTTGTTCCAGTTCATTTAGGGAGAGAAGTTTCTTTTGCTTACACCATGGATCTTCTGTAAGAAAAATACAGTTTTTATGGGTCTTCTGCTTCACCATTAACCGCCGCCCGGAGTAAAGTCTAGCTTAATGGTGGATCTCTCCCACACTAGGAGCCTTCCCACAGCCACTATGGTGGGTTATGAACAGTCCACAGGGTACCTGTTTTAAGGATGCTTAGTTCAATTGCAGCAACAAAGAAAATCCCTTCTTCTGTGCTGAGCAACACAGGTTCTCTTGACAACTCAGGTTCTCTAGCATTCTCCCCGGGACCAGGGCTCTGGGTCACAGCCTCTCCTCTCTCTTGGTTCTAGTTTCTCATCAGGCTGTACTTTTTCAACACTTACTTGTCTGTACTTAGGTATATCAGTTCATTGGCTGCAATAAGAACCTCACATCCCCCTTTGGACTATATCTTCATATATTACAGAGAATTTATTACCTCAGTCCCCAACCATGGTTCTCCAAAAGAGTTTTCAGCTTCACTCTTGAAGCAACTTCCCATGCACCCCCTTTTTAGTATCAGTTCTGCTTTCTTCACTGACTGTAAAGTCTCTGCGCTGCACTATGTAGATGTCCTCACTCGTTCCTCTCTCTGCGAGGAAGGATGGGTGTCTGTGAGTTTAGTCCAGGCATGGAGAGAGTTAATCTCTCTCTCTCTCTCCGGCAGTGTGAGGATCACGTGCTCTTTGCCGGGCTGCTTGAACAGGTCCGAGCTGAATGCCAGACGCTCTCAGAGTCTCTGCTTGGCTCGGCCAAGCTGGCTCGGCCTGCTGGGTCCATCTAGGCCTGGGGTGACAGGGCAGGGCCTGGCCCGAGCTGGATGGAGTCCGGCCTGGTCCTTGCCTGGCCCGGAGCAGGGGCCTGGCTCTCCCTCTTGTGTAGCTGGCACACCAGCTGAGCTGTATCTGCTGAAGATTCCAGCCGTTCCTCCCCCATGCCTGCCCAGCTGCAGCGGCACGGCTGCCGTAAAACCTCCCTTCCCCCCCCCATCCCTCCTTCGGAAGGAGGTAGGGGGGGGCCTTACCAGTGAGAGAAGCAGGAGCTGCTCCTCTCCACACAGCAGCAGCAAGTCCAAAGAGGAAGAGCGTCAGAGGGTCTCTGCTTATATATGGTTTTTTCCTCGAAGGCGGATCAACTTTTTAATTGGTTTACCTACCTATCAACTCTTAAAACTACCTGATTATTGGCTCTCTCTCGCAGGAAGGAAGTTGTATGCCTTCCTGCAGCACAGATCACTTCTTAGATTTTGACCCCTCTGGCCTAAACCAGGACATTCCACCTCTCTCCTTCGGGGAAAAACTATATATAAGACTTATTATCAAAATTACATTAATCATACAATCTTTACTTAGAAAAAGTACTAAACTAAACAGAAAGCTTCTTACACAAACTTCTACCTCTAGACTTTATATGACTACTACAATACACAGTTTTTACTACTATTTACTTTATCTTGTATTTTAATACATGCTTTGCCTATTATTTCTCCTAATCAATCCTTATCTCAAACTCTTATCAATTTGCTCATTATTTGGTTTGAAAAACCGGGCGGAAACACCATTGAATGTAGTGGTTTCAGTTCGCCTATTCAGGTTTGTGGCTAAATGCTAGCACACTTACTTAAATTTACTTGATTGCTTGTTGTGAGATAAGGATCAGGAGTAGGCAAAACAGGCTCAAACTTTATAAAGTACAAAGAAGTTTTATTAATATATCTAAGACAAAGGGAAAAAGAAAAAAAAATTCAAGAAAAAACTAGAACAAACTCCCCAGACCACCCCTCCTTCCCCACCTCTCCAGTTCATTCTCCCTGACAACATACAAAAGACAACACTTCGACCTCCAGTCAGTTTACCACCTCAGAAACAGCTCTTGTTCCAGTTCATTTAGGGAGAGAAGTTTCTTTTGTTTACACCATGGATCTTCTGTAAGAAAAATACAGTTTTTATGGGTCTTCTGCCTCACCATTAACCGCCGCCCGGAGTAAAGTCTAGCTTAATGGTGGATCTCTCCCACACCAGTAGCCTTCCCACAGCCACTATGGTGGGTTATGAACAGTCTACAGGGTACCTGTTTTAAGGATGCTTAGTTCAATTGCAGCAACAAAGAAAATCCTTTCTTCTGTGCTTAGCAACACAGGTTCTCTTGACAACTCAGGTTCTCTAGCATTCTCCCCGGGACCAGGGCTCTGAGTCACAGCCTCTCCTCTCTCTTGGTTCTAGTTTCTCATCAGGCTGTACTTTTTCAACACTTACTTGTCTGTACTTAGGTATTTCAGTTCATTGGCTGCAATAAGAACCTCACATCCCCCTTTGGACTATATCTTCATATATTACAGAGAATTTATTAGCTCAGTCCCCAACCATGTTTCTCCAAAAGAGTTTTCAGCTTCACTCTTGAAGCAACTTCCCATGCACCCCCTTTTGAGTATCAGTTCTGCTTTCTTCACTGACTGTAAAGTCTCTGCGCTGCACTATGTAGATGTCCTCACTCGTTCCTCTCTCTGCGAGGAAGGATGGGTGTCTGTGAGTTTAGTCCAGGCATGGAGAGAGTTAATCTCTGTCTCTCTCTCTCCGGCAGTGTAAAGATCACGTGCTCTTTGCCGGGCTGCTTGAACAGGTCCGAGCTGAATGCCAGACGCTCTCAGAGTCTCTGCTTGGCTCGGCCAAGCTGGCTCGGCCTGCTGGGGCCATCTGGGCCCGGGGTGACAGGGCAGGGCCTGGCCCGAGCTGGATGGAGTCCGGCCTGGTCCTTGCCTGGCCCAGCTCTCCCTCTTGTGTAGCTGACACACCGGCTGAGCTGGATTTGCTGAAAATTCCAATCGTTTCCTCCCCCATGCCTGCCCGGCTGCAGCGGCACGGCTGCCGTAAAACCTCCCTTCCCCCCCCCATCCCTCCTTCGGAAGGAGGTAGGGGGGGGCCTTACCAGTGAGAGAAGCAGGAGCTGCTCCTCTCCACACAGCAGCAGCAAGTCCAAAGAAGAAGAGCGTCAGAGAGTCTCTGCTTATATATGGTTTTTTCCTCGAAGGCAGATCAACTTTTTAATTGGTTTACCTACCTATCAGCTCTTAAAACTACCTGATTATTAGCTCTCTCTCGCAGGAAAGAAGTTGTATGCCTTCCTGCAGCACAGATCACTTCTTAGATTTTGACCCCTCTAGCCTAAACCAAGACAGACTGTTGCCTCATTTCTAAGAAATTCAGTAGCCCCTTGCAGTTAAATGCATTTCTCTTCTCCCATCTCTCCTAAGCAGAGAGAGAATAACAAGATACAAGCTCAGAACGTCTTATTTGGTAGGAGATTTTTAGATAGTCAAATAATTGTTTTGTTTGGCTAAGTGGGCAGATTCCTCTTTTTTCCCTGCATTATGCCACATTTCAATATTTTTATTCCTTATCTCCAAATTCTGAGGACAATAAGGAAAAAATGTATTATGCACCGAGAACTTTTTCCTAGTTCAGTCAATTGGAGTACAATTGATTCCTGCTGATTTCAATGGAATTAGGATTCTGCTCAGTTTGTGTTGTGCTTGGAAACAGAGAGAGAGAGGAGAGAAGAGAGATGGAGAAAAGCCTTTTTTGCCATCTTTTTTTTTTTTTTTTTTTTTCTTAAAGCCTGCCTGGAATTTGGATGAAATGTTTAGCCCTTGTTCCTCCAGTATCGTGCATTTCTTTAAGAAACTGAAGCACTATGGGGCAGGACAAGCAGCCACAGCTGCCATTCCAAGGTGACACTGATGTCAAAAACACTGGTGTAGCAGTGTGGAATGGGATCCAGCACCATGTCAGGGTGAGGATCACATGCTTATCACGTCCACCATGCTCTGGCTCCTTCTGCAGACAGAACTACACTTTGAAGCCTGAAATTCTGGAAGGTCCCACTGCTGGGAGGACCAGAAGAAGAAGGAGGAAGTGAGGTCAGGCCTGGAGTAAAACTACTGCTATTTACCAGCTGGGTGGAACCAACTTTCAATGGAATTTATTCACTTTGGGTGACCCTCATGTTGCTCCCACATTCCATCTGCACCATCTGGTACCAACATCCTTTTTTGAGGAGAGTCCCTTTTTCCAAGGGATGTTTTACATCCTCATACCGTTGAGCCTTTACGTAACATGTCAGCAGCTATATAAGGGAGAAACCTGGATGCTTCAAATAAGTTTAAAACATCAGTCAACTCTCCCTTCCCTGTGCCTTCTGTGATAGGCTTAGAAGAAAACCTGAGTTATCCAGAAATCATCCAGGGAACCCAGATTCTGATGGTGATTGGGCAGAGAAGAATCTCCCACAATGAGGATCAAATAAGAGATAAACAAATTATTTAACAGTCAGAGGGCAAAACACTACTACTAAAAAGTTTCCACTCCTCCTGTAAAATCACCTCACAAGTTTTAACTTGCCTTGTTTTCCTCCTTGTACCATTTTCTAGCCCTGAGTCTCTCTTGAATGAGTACAGCCACAATATTTGCCAGCAGTGTGCATAGTAAGCAAATGGCCAAATGGGTCTGCTTCATGGAAAAAAATGCCACGTATTTTCAGGCATGCAAGGTTTTAAATTAATTTTTCATGTTACAAAGAATTAAAACATGACTCTGTTTCTCTGCCTGCCCTAAATGAAACTGAACATTCACATGATGTTACTACTATTGTATGAATGGGACTGACTGAATTTCATTTCTTAGTGCCAAGTAACACTATGTAAATACTTTGGAGTACATTAACATAATGAGCATGATATTCTGTTGACTGAATGATTGTTTTCCTCCCCTCCCCACATCGTTGTTATTATTAGAATTGGTGTATGACTGAGAGAATCTCTCGAGGGACAAGCTAACTCTGCTTAACAACCGCTTCTCCAAGTCCATCAGGCTGGCAACTGCAAGGCTATGATTAGCTTAATAAAAGTTAAGGGAAAATTATAAAGTGAATGGAAAATACTAAAGGTGCTGTGAAACAAAACCATAATTGGGCAGCAATACTCCAGTAATGACAGCTAGGAAGCATCTGCTCCCTGCAGCATCCTAAAGTGTTTGCAAAGTCTGCAGAACTCTACAGAAAAATCCACTGCCATGTTGTCTCCATGCCTACAGGGATTTGCAATACCCTGGGGAGTTTTTAAGGGGTTTTTAAAGTGACTTAACTTTTATTTTTATCCCTTTTTTTTTCCCTAGCTGTCTGTCTTGTTCTCAAATCTGGGTGGTGTGTAGAGCAGATTGCTATTTCCTCTTGCTCTCTGTACACCTGTTTTCTACCAAGGAGGATAGAAAGGAATACAGGGACTCCATAAACCTTAAAGAATACAAGATTTCTGTTCCAAAGAGCTTGTTCTCAAAGGGCCAGACTCTCAGGCCATCTGACACCCTGGAAGTATTTTTTCCTTTCTGTGCAAGCAATGGGACTTGAGGGAAGAGCATGAAGCTCTGTCAGCAGAGGTTTAGGTTGGATATTTGGGAAAGATTCTTTCCCCAGAGGGTGTTTGGGCACTAGAACAGCTTCCCAGGGAAGTGATCACAGCACTGAGTTCAAGGAGTTCAAGGAGTGTTTGGCCAACACTCTCAGGTGCATGGTGTGATTTTTGGGGGTGTCCTTTGAGGGCCCAGGAGTTGGACTTTGATGATCCTTGTGAGTCCCTCCCAACTGACGATATTCTATGATTTTCTTATATTTCCTAGGCTATTTCCCAATCAGAACCTCCAATTAATTTTGTATCTTGCAGATGTTATTGAAAGAAAATTATGTCCATACACTCCTTTTGACCACATATGGTTACTTGGCTTATATCCACCTCTGCAGCACTTGTGCTGTCAAGATCTCTAGATTGTTTTAAGGACTTTCAGCTCACCAGCCAACACATGGTGGTAATCTTTATTTTGGCCCAGATTAATGAGGAAGCCCAGGCAGCTCCATTTTGTCTCTGGTGATCTGAGAAATAAAAATCCTGTATTGGATGCTGTTTCATGGCAGGGAATGAAATTTCAGTGTTTGCTTTCCTTTTCTTCCTCAACACTGAGCTGCTAGCAGAAATCCCATCAAAGCAAAGGAACATGATGAGTATAATAAACAAAGGAAACCATAGCCTTGGGGGTCTCTAAACTCATCTCAGAACCCATCACTGAATTATCTGAGAAAGAATCCCACTCATTCTCAGGATTAGGCTGTTTTTGAATTCTGGATTGTAGGTGCATTGGCCATTAGCACTCAGCAAGGGATGGGAATAGGTCAGGCTACAATGGCTGAGCTGTATAAATGGATTATTAACTCTCCTTAAATCTTCGCTGACAGAAATTATTTCAGTCCTACAATACTTCTGCTGGAAGAGAAGCAGAAAACCACATCCTGCCCCTCTTTCTTCACTGCCCTGGGTGTCTGTAGAGTTTTTCCTCTCACATATTCTCACTCCTCTCTGATGATGCGCAGATTTTTTCCCCTCTATCACAGAGTCACTGCCACCATCGCTGATGGGCTCAACCTTAGCCAGTGTTGAGTCCAGCTGATGTTTGCTCTATGAGACATGAGGTAAACTTCCAGCAGCTTCTCAAAAGTGTCATGGGGTAATCGCTGTTAAGAATTCCCGGTGTAGGGAGAGGGGGTGGAGTCGGAAATGAAGTAGCCAGCATAAACTCCGCCTACCAAAAAAACTCATAAAACCAAGAAAGCACCTGAAGAGACCCTCTTTGAAGCTTCCGGTTTGCTGAAGAAAGAAGTTGCTCTCCCTCTCCGCGCCAGAGCTGGGTAAAGTCTCCCCAGGCCACATGGCCTGGGTCTGCCAACCAGCATGGCGCGGGGAGGGGGAGGAGAGAGAAAAGACTCAAGCTGTTTCATTCTGCTGTCCCTGGCCAAAGAACTTCGCCAGCTCTGCTCGCCTAGTTTGGGCCAGGCCGATCGCTTCTCCGCGGCGCAGCCCTGCGGGAAGAGAGTTTGAGGTCGGGCCCCGTGGGTTTCGGGAGCTCCCCTCCCCGCCCGGTCAGCTCCGCAGTGAACTCGGCACGAGAGAGAGAGAGAGGACTCAGACTGGGCTCCTCCCGCGGAGCTCGGACATGAATCCCGCCGGGCGGCCCCGCGTGGCTCGGCACAGGAAAGAGACTTAGACCAGCTCTCTGCAGCACAGGTGCAGTCTCACCAGACTCTCACAACTAAAACGCAGCTTAGATGGAGAGACAGCACAAACAGACTCTTTTTTTCTCCAGTTCAGGCACGGACTTATAACATTCAAACCACGCGGGCAAAAGCCACGTGACTATTGCCTAACCAAAAAGACAAATTAACTGTTTCTTTCTAACATCAGAATGAAACTTTGGGGGTATTCATTTTCTCTTCCCACACAGAAAGAGCACAGAAATGAAGACACGAAAAGTACAACATAAAGACTTTGAGTTAATAAATGTAACTAAGCTTATTTTCGAAGAAGGAAGAGATGAAGAGTGCTTTACTGCTGAAAGTTCTTTTGTAAAAACATGTTGATCAAGCTAGCTGTAACACCCTGTAATATATGAATAATGGTCTACAAGAAGTGAGAAAAAGGGAATATAATGTTTTAAGTTATAAGCAGTAAACTGAGACTTTTTGCGTATTAAAATCTTTCTTTCCTCGCCCCAGGAAAACAGTAGAAGAAGACTTGTGTTGCTGATGATAAAGTAAGGGGATGTTGTTGTCACTGTAATAGAAACATTTGCTCTCAAAAGAACACCTCAATGACTATCATATGTCCACTGGTGTAGCCCTGGGAAAGCTACTGAAGTGGGAAGGGGTCTAGAAAAACAAATACCTCTCTTCAAAGAGAGAATCGCTTACTAGAAAGCTAATAACCATAAAAACTGTGTTTCCTATGTGAGTCAACATGATAAAACAAAAGAAAGCTCCTCTCTCTACATAAATTAAGAAAACTGTAAAGTTCCAGAGGTGGTAGATTAACTAGAAGTTGAAGTGTTACCTTTTGTATGGTCAACAAGAAAGAAAATAAGAAAGGTGGGGAAGGGAAAAAAGTGTTCTGAAAAGTTGTGTTGATGCCTAATTATTATTCCTGTTTTACATCTGTTAATAAAATTCCTTTTTGTACTCCTTAAAGTATAAACCTGCTTTTGCCTACTATTAATCCTTATCTCACAACAAAATCAAATTCCCAAACCTCAAAACCGCAACAAAAAGCTACCCATTTAATCCACCTGCTACCAAACCTTTCCCAAACAAACCTAATACAACGGTCTAGACTTTAATCCTGCCCTCCAGAAAAAAAGCTTCAACAGGAAGGTAATTTTCACTGTTATTTCAAGCTGAGATTCAGTTGTGTTTGTATATTTCAAAAGCACCAAGTAGATGGACTAGAATTTATAATTTTTTTCCTATAAATAAGAGCATGGGAAAGATTTGTAGAGGCAATTGCTTAAAAAAAAGTTCAGAAATAAGAAGATGAAAGAATAATGTGATATACATAGAGGCAATTGTTTATGATACTTAATTTTTGTTTCCTGCTAATAAATATTTGGCTGGATCTCTATCATTTCTTGCACAGGAAAGAGGTTGTTATTGTGAGGAAAATAATCCATGAACACCAGAGGTCTATGTCCAAAAAGGAGACAGAGGAGTCCTGTAACTTTATTCGAATAAAGGGAGAGGCCATGGGGCATTTCCCCTGGAGTCTCTCAAAATTTTGGGGGACGCAGCCTCCCTTTATCCTAATTCCCGGACTGCAGGCCCTGCTCTCGTTCCCCATTGGCTGAGGTATCCGAGAGGTACAGACTTCCCGGAATCGCCTAATACAGACCACCCCCCTTTCCCAATGTATAATCCCCCCCCCCCTCCCCCGCCCTTGTCTTTCCCAGAATGGTCCTTCTTGATCCCTTTCATATTCCAACAGTCAGCTTTATTTATCAGTAGACCTGTGGTTTGTTTGTAAATGTAAATTTCAATGGAATTCTCCCCATTGTTTCTTTTGTCTCTGGGTGCCAGCCTTATCTCTCAGACACTGTTTGTGAAGACAAGTTTCTTCATTCCTTTCAATCCCTCCCCTTTTATTTTAATAATTGTCTTTACAAACTTTATTTATCCTTAATTTTCTGTTCCTGGGTCCTTTTTGGTTTTGCAATTATTTTTAACGACATCATTTTTTGTCCTTTTGTAGCCACCTCTGGATCTACAGGCATGGCTACTACCTGCATCCCTTTCATTACATGTTGAATAAGTTGTACAAAGCAAGGGATCATGCATGGTAAAAAGATGAGAGTTGCTATAGCACATAAGAGGAAAAAAGCATTTGTTTAATCCATAGTCCACCAGGTAACCATGAAAACATATCCCATTCTCCTCCTTTCCACATTTGGACTGGTACATGAGCTAACTTCCTTATTCCTTTTGTTATTTGTTTCACCACTTTCCCATTGTCATCTATTTGCAAACAGCAGTTAGAGTAATTTAATTTGCCACACACTACTCCTTCTTCTGCTAATAGATAATCTAATACCATCCGGTGTTGAAATATTGCATTTCTCATTTGAGTGCATTGATCAGCCAATAGGCCAAGGGCTGTAGCTGGTTACTTATTATTTCAAAAACAGCTTGTAACCTAATAATCCGATTTAAATTATAAATGGGTTCCCTGGCACCTGATATTAATTCATTAGGATTCCAAGTGGCTGGTCCGTAGTGTTGTATAATTCTTTCAGGGGGCCATTCATCTTTTCCCCACTTTTGGGTACTTCCTCCAGCCAGGGCTGTATTAATTGACCGCTTTTGTCTAATTAGATCATCATATACCTGGATTCCTGACTGGTTTCCCTGAACTTGTGGTAACAAAAATAACAACGGTCTAATATACCCCACATAACATATCCCTGGCCAGTTTGGAGGTAACTTGTGATAGGCCTTTGTGGAATTTGCGGGTCGGTTTCGGACGGTCGGGACAGACGAGAGATCTCTGAAGTCGGGTTGTAGAACATGAAGTTTATTGTGAAGAGACATAAGTTTAGGAGACCTGCTGGGGACTGCCAGACACAGCCCAGAGCAGGTCAGAGAGGCAAGAGAGGAGAGAAGAGATGGAAGAGAAGAGCTAAGAGAGCTAAGAGCGAGGATCTAAGGAAGTTAAGAGAGCGAGCTTGTCGCTTACAATACAGTAAATCATCTTCTGTGTTGAATATTTTAATTTTCATTAACCAATCTAGAACAAACTACAAATCTTATAACATTTGCATACAGCCTATGAGAACTGTTGCATTACCATACAGTGTTATATTTTAATCCCTAAAAGCTGCTTTTTGGACCCTCTGCTAAGTTGGTAGGGTCTGCTCTGACCCTTGGACCTGTCTGCAAGCAGAGAGTATTGTTTAATCAAAGGGGGGATTACCTTCAGTGGCCATGCCATTGTTTTCCAGTTGTTCAGTAACTGGAGTCTGGTATCTCAAAGCTTGTCTTCATTTCAATCTTGCTTATAGTTTCTACATTCTCAGCATCTTTTGCTAGGTAATCATATTTATAAGGCTTTCCTATTTCATCTTCCCCAACAGCCTTTTGGCCACAAATCCAATAATGCCCTTTTAAAGCCCAGGCCCCATTACCAAAGGGGCCTTCCCAATTTTCATCATCAATTGGTGAGTCAAAATATAGTTTGTTTCCTGGGCCTAATGGTCCTCCAACAATAGTTGTTCCATTATGAGAACCACAGTATTTGCATTTCCAAGCTCCCACATGAGGTTTCCACCTGCAGTTACATCCCAGATCGATTTTGTTAGATCTGGACCAGAACGTATGAAAAAGGGTTCGGGTTCTGTTCCGATGTTACCACTTCCACTGATAGTCACAAACAACATGTGCCCTACTTGTGGAATTATCTCAGCAGCAGCTTAAAAATAAGTGGTCAAAAAACTTGTCTTTTCCCACAGCTTTACAGCCTTCAAAATCCCTTCAATAATTATGGTAGGAACACCTTACTCAACTAGCATTAGTGAGCTTAAGATGTGCCTGATTCCATCTGCCTTGATATTTGGAACAATCGTAAGGAGGGCAGTTGGGTGTCCAACAGTCTAAACCCAAGGATAAAGTCCAGTCACAGACACAAGGAGATCAGAGATCACCTAATGTGGCCCATATTTGGCACCTTCAAAAAATGGACATGCCAAGCCTTAAATAACTATGTGGGCTCACGCAGCGAAGAGGAGAAGGAATATGCTAAGATTTGGGAGGACGCTAGAATAGGACTCCTCCCGGTTAGAACTCATAGGACACCCGCAACCAAAACCGAGACTTGGGACCCCCTGGACCATCTCCCTCCCCCTTATACAATTCTTTGACACCAACCTATAATACCTGATGCACCCCCAATGGATGATGCGGTGGCTGCGGGAGCGGCAATCGCGGTACCAGAGCCAGCTCCGGTGCCACGAACGTACCCTCAGCTCCCGACAAATCCTCCTCTGTTACCCGTGGGAGACGAAAAACAGATGATTCCCACTAAGGTGACTGACTCCCCTTTGGCTAGTAGGACACGACTACAGACTAAGAAACTGAATGACAAGCTCAGTGAAGACAAATGATGAAAAATCTAAACTTCTTCCTTTAAGACAGATACCGACAGCCCCGGGGGTTATTGGTTATATAAATATACCCATTAATACCGGAGATGTGAGAGCATTTAAGAAAAAAATGGGAAAATTAATGGATGACCCGCTGGGCGTGGCAGATAGATTAGATGAATTTTTGGGAACAGGGTTATATTCATATGAGGATATAAGTGCGATTCTGAGGTCTTTGTTTAGTAATGAGGAACGGGAAATTATTAAACAAGCTGGAATATGGGATTGGGAACGAAGAAACCCACAAGGGACCCCGGGGAATCAAGAATGGCCAAGTCAAGACCCGGGCTGGGATCCACAAACGGAGGAGGGGACGCAAAATATGATCGATCTGAGGAATATTGTTATACAGGGAGTTAGAGATGCAGTACCCAGGGGACAGAATATGAGTAAGGTTTTGGGGGAATGCCAGGGGAAAGATGAAACACCCACCGAGTGGTTAGAAAGATTGAAGCGAAATTTACAATTGTATTCAGGAACGGACCCGACCTCACCAGTGGGGGAAGTCTTACTTAAAACTCAATTTGTTGCAAAATCTTGGGAGGACTTTCGGTGAAAATTAGAAAAGATAGATAATTGGCAAGAGAAAGGGCTACAAGAACTCCTCTGAGAAGCCCAGTGGATATACATGCGAAGGGACGAGGAGAAGCAAAAAGCACAGGCGAAAGTGCTAGTAGCGGCAGTTCTAGAAGCCCAGAAGCAGGAGCGATTCCAAACCCCGGTAAGTCCAACACGAAAGGCAAGACAGTGGAAAAAACCCCCCATCCCTCAGAAGCAATACCCCAAGAGCCAGAAGAATGCCCCAGAATGTTTTTATTGCAAAATGAAGGGACATCTTAAAAATGATTGCAAGAGGAGGTTAAGGGATGAGAAGATATTTCGAGCAGATTAGAGGTGTCAGGGGCTCTTTACTTTAGGGTCCATAACATCAACAGAGCCCTTGATAAAACTGAAATTAGGACCCTTAAAACAAGAGCTAATGTTCTTAGTGGATTCTGGAGCTGAACGGAGTATGGTTCAGCAATTACCCTCAGGGTGTGTTAAAAGTAAAGAAACTGTGGTGGTAATTGGGGCTAAGGGGGAACCATTTAAAGTTCCTGTTATTAAGGATGTTGAAACAGAATCAGAAACCAAGATATGTCTAGGTAATATGCTATTAGTAGAAGAAGCAGATTATAATTTATTAGGAAGAGATTTAATGGCGATTCTAGAAATCAGTTTGATTGTGCAGGAGGCACAACTGGTAGTAAGTTTGTATAAATTGACTGCAGAAGATGAGAGCGATATAAACCCAAAGGTTTGGTTTACCCAGGGGGAGGCCAGTAGAATAGAAATGACACCCATCCATATAGAGATTGAGAGACCAGAAGAACCTATTAGAATTAAACAATATCCCATCCCGATGGAAGGATGAAGGGGACTGAAGCCGATAATAGATAATCTTATAGTGCAAGGAACCATGGAGCTGTGCATGTCAAAACACAATACTCCTATCCTAGCGGTATTAAAATCTGATGGAAGTTATCAGCTTGTGCAAGACTTAAGAGCAGTGAATGCGAGAACCAAAACTCTATTCCCCACGGTTCCAAACCCCTATACTGTTGAATAATATTTCCCCCAAGGATATATGGTACAGTGTGATTGATTTAAAGGATGCATTTTGGGCTTGTCCTCTGGCTGAGGAAAGCCGGGATTATTTTGCTTTTCAGTGGGAGGATCCAGAGACAAACAGAAAACAACAACTGAGGTGGACCTCTTTACCTCAAGGCTTTGTGGATTCTCCGAATTTGTTTGGACAAGCTCTAGAACAGGTATTAAGTCATTTTAAGCCAGTAAATGGAACCAAGTTGCTTCAGTATGTAGATGATCTTCTAGTGGCCGGTCAGTCTGAGAAGGAGGTGAGAAAAACTACTATAGGACTGTTGAACTTCTTGAGAGATAGGGGGTTAAAAGTCTCAAAATCAAAATTACAGTTTGTTGCGGTGGTTCGGAACCAGAGGACTTCCGGACAGGTTCCACGGACAGAGGGTTTCCCCCCGGAGCTCCCAGGGGTAGCAGTTGGACCACCAATCCACGGACCCCAAGCTCCTGCTATTGGTTACTGGACTTGTCTGTTATGTATTCCCGCTCTGGGAAATTCCCTGTCACTCCATAGTTCATTCGTTGTTCTCTCTGTTCCCCTCCCTAAACCCCATTTGATCATGTACCCCAGCCCCTCCCCTGTATTGTCCCCTGCCCTCATCCTATTGGGTGTTGTTCCTCCCTTAAATACCGATGTAATAAGCTGCTCTTGGCTCTTGGTCCATGTGCTCCCTTTGGAGGTAATAAACCTACCAAAATCACATACCAAGAGACCTCCTTCTCTGGTAGTTCTTTGCTGTTTCACCACGCTCCGGGGGCAACATCTCCCCGGACCGAACGCGGGCCAGCTGTGCTCATAGTCAGCACTCCGAGGGTGCCTTCCCGAGGGCGAACGGCATCCTAGGATAGGGCTAGGACTCCGCCGCCGGTACCAGGGTGGGACTGAAGCAGGGAACGCAACAAGTGGCGCCCGAACAGGGACTCCGACCTCTCGGGGTTCCCTGCGAGCGACCTGGATACGCAGCAGCGGTCCGGACTGCGCCTTCGGGACGCCGCTCCCCTAGCGAGAACTTCCGCGTTTTAGCGGGGGGCTGGCAGGGGCCGTCAGCAACCGTTCTGGAGCGTCTGAAGTGTGTACGCTAGCTGAGCGAACTGACGAGACCAGAGACCCTTGCTCTTTTGGATGTTTCTCCCTCCGGAGCCGGTGACGGCAACTGAAGCTGGGATCGAGGAACCAAGACCCGCACGGAGCGGTGAGGTTTGGCGGCTGCGAGGCGCGGTGGGAAAGGACCAGGATCCGCGCGCGGCGGCGAAGCTCGGTGCCCGTGATAGCGGCGGGAAAGCCACCGAGAACCGAGCGCAGACGGTGAGGTCTAATCCGCGATAGGCAGCGGGAATCAGGCTCGAGGGAGAGTTTTGTACCGTATAAAAAGAGCAAGGAGGCTTTTATTCGGAGACAATGGGTATTAAGCTGTCCCGAATAGAGCAGGAGTTTTATGTCCAAGTTAAAGAGACCCTAAAGTTAAAAAACGGGAATGCTAATAAGAAGGCTTGGAAACGTTTTGTTAAATGGATCTTTGCCTATGTCCCTCTTGCTTCTGCTTCTTCTGTTAAAACTCTGAGTTTTTGGGAGTTAGTAGAAAAACGTTTAGAGGCAGTGGAGAGAGGGGGTGATGTTTCTGTCCAAAAATTTTTCCCGTTGTTGATTGTAATTTGTTATACTTTGCGTAATTGTCCTGAAAGTTTGAAATCCCCGACTCACCCACCCCACGTTCCTAATTTCCCTTTTCCCAATCCCTCTTCCCCGCTGCAGGAAAGCGCGCCCCTCAGTTCTCCCCGCTATGAGACTGATTCCCTCATAGCGAGCTTCACCCCAAACCCTTTCTCCGAGCCCTCAGTCAAACTCGCGCCGGCTGCGCTCCCCCATTGTTCCGAGTTTAAAGATGGCGGCGGCCTCGTGGCGCCGTGCCTACACCCGTGCGCCCACTGCGCAGCCTCACGCCGAAAGCCCGTGAATCCTCCCAACCCCTCCCACGGCTCCTTCCCCTTCGCGTCGATTGGCCCCACGTCGGGCTCCCCCCCCGCGGCCGATGATGTCTTCGCGTCGGGTCCCTCCCCTCGCGCCGGAGGTCCCTGCCCCAGCCCGAGGGAGATCCCCGCCCCACCCCGCGCCTGGACTGCTCATATCAACTGCAGTTCCGCCCCTGACCACCGCCCACTTCCAGATCCCCACGCTCCCTCGTTCACACCCCGGGATTGGGGGCCGAAAAGTGGAGAGGCTGAAGCCTGCGATGCAGCCAGTCAGCCAGACCTTACAGTGGCATCAGGTGTGCACAGCCCTCAGGGTAACAACCCACGATGGGAATCACAGTCACCTGCAGCCTTGCGAGAGCCTAGCAAAGTGGAGAGAGAGCTTGGGAGAGATTCTCCTCACTTTAAAGGTGTGCTGGTCCCATCTGACATAAAAACAATCCTGACAGGCATTTTAGTTAAGGTTCAGTATCGGGTGTGGGAAAAGATATGGAAGCAGCAGCTTCAAAGCCTGCTGAACAGTTCTAATCACCCTCCACCTAAGTCTTCCACAGCCTCCTGGACACCACATGCTCCAAAAGCTGAATCCACTGTGTCCTGCTCTCCATCACCACCCATGCCACTGGAGACCCCATCAGAGGCGATCCCAGATGACCAGTCACTTGAACCACGATGGCTGAAGTTAGTAGGCATCACAACTCTCCACCCAACACATCCACCAGAGCAGATCCAGTCGCATCCACCAACAGACGCTGCTCCACAGAGATCAGCGTGGAAGAGAAGGAAAAAGAAAACTCCAAGCTTTGACAGTCATCAAGAAAAATCACTGAGACCCTTCTTCTTGATATCTTCCCCTTAGACTCTCCTGAAACCTACCCCATGTACCTCCCATACCCCAATCAGTCCCAGTCCTGTAGAGAGACAATGATTTAACAATGTTTGTTTGCTTATTTGCAGATTTTCAAGACTTTGCTTTGGATTTTAGTTATTATCTTCATTGTACTAACAAATCACTTTCTTTAAGTAAAAAGACAGGGGGAGATGTTGTGGTGGTTCGGAACCAGAGGACTTCCGGACAGGTTCCACGGACAGAGGGTTTCCCCCCGGAGCTCCCAGGGGCAGCAGTTGGACCACCAATCCACGGACCCAAGCTCCTGCTATTGGTTACTGGACTTGTCTGTTATGTATTCCCGCCCTGGGAAATTCCCTGTCACTCCATAGTTCATTCGTTGTTCTCTCTGTTCCCCTCCCCTCCCTAAACCCCATTTGATCATGTACCCCAGCCCCTCCCCTGTATTGTTCCCTGCCCTCATCCTATTGGGTGTTGTTCCTCCCTTAAATACCGATGTAATAAGCTGCTCTTGGCTCTTGGTCCATGTGCTCCCTTTGAAGGCAATAAACCTACCGAAATCACATACCAAGAGACCTCCTTCTCTGGTAGTTCTTTGCTGTTTCACCACGCTCCGGGGGCAACATCTCCCCGGACCGAACGCGGGCCAGCTGTGCTCATAGTCAGCACTCCGAGGGTGCCTTCCCGAGGGCGAACGGCATCCTAGGATAGGGCTAGGACTCCGCTGCCGGTACCAGGGTGGGACTGAAGCAGGGAACGCAACAACAGTTCACAGAACCTGAGGTAAAATATCTTGGACATTGGTTAACGAAAGGGAAGAAAAAGCTAGATTCTGAACGGGTGGCAAGTATCATAACTTTACCCCCTCCTAGTACTAAAAGGGAAGGCAGACAAGTATTAGGGCTTGTCGGATATTGTCAGCGATGAATTGAAAATTATAGTGAAAAAAGTAAAATTTTTATATGAAAAACTAACAATGGACCGGATTAAATGGACAGAGCAAGATGAAGAAAGGTTCAAAGAGCTAAAAGAGGCACTCATAACTGCCCCAGTTTTAAGTGTCCCAAATGTAAAAAGGCAGTTCCAGTTGTTTGTGGATGTAAGCAATCACACTGCTTATGGGGTCTTGACCCAAGATTGGGCCGGTACAAGGAAACCTGTGGGCTGTGGCAGTGGTGCAGGTTACCCCAGAAGAAGAATTTCCAATGAGAAAGCCCTGGGGGGAGGAGGAGGGCTCCCCCGAGGTAGAGCAAACAATAGTTTAGCCCAGAAGAGGCTGGGCTCGAGACAGGTTAATACCCCCAGGGCTCATTGGGGAGCACCACCTGCCCATCTGAGTTAGTCACCCCCAGTTTTCTAGAGAGTTCTCAGTTACTCGGTTGTTCATTGTATCACTCCCCTGTCTGTAACCCTCTCTCATCCCCCTTCTATCCCTGGTTCGCTCCCTGTCCCCTGCTCCTCCCCAGTTCCTCCCCTCTGCTACCCGGTGATTGGTCACCGGGGGAACAATAAAAGATCGTGTCCCAGGGGAATCGGGGTCCTCCGATCCCCGGTGCCACAGAGTGCAGAACTTCGTGTCTGTGTCTCTTCATTCCTGGGTTGGAGGAACCCCCTGAGGTGTGGGAGAGTTCGCCTACCGAGCAGCTAGCAGGGAGCAAGGGCAAGAGTCGCTCGGTGATTGGGAACGAGGTTGGCCCCCGAGGACCCAAGTCGCATCCGCCTTTGCTAGTAGCCACCTCCACTCCACCGAGGAGGCAGGCGGACGGCCACAGCTGACGCCCAACGTGCGGCATTTGGTCAGCTTGACCACTTGCCTCATCGGAGCGACCTTCGCCAGAAGTGCGCCGTTGCAGCGTTGGCCGCCCTTCCTGAAGAGCTCCGCGTTTTAGTGGACTTTTCGGGAGGGGAGATCGAGCAACCTCTCTCCCGACGGAGTGTGGAGAGAGCCTCGGTCACCACACCACCCTAGCCAGAGGACTGTGACCGGCGGTCAGGGACGGGAGAGGTGCCAGGGATCCGGGACCCGGCACGTGGAGCAAATTCGCTGCGCAGCGTCCGGAAAGTGAGTTTAAGAATTTCCCCTGACCCCACCGCGTTAGCTTTCCTGTTTGCCTCGGCTAGGAGTTGCTGCAGTTATGGGTGCCCGGCTTTCCAGGCAGCAAAAGGGGTTTTACTCCCAAATTAAGGGAGTTTTAACTGCGGAGGGGAAGCGTTTTTCGAAACCTCTTTTAAGGGAATTCGTTAGATGGGTTTTTATTCAGTTTCCCTCGGTTTCTTTAGATTTAGTTCAAGATCTGGGCTTTTGGGACAAAGTGGGGGATTTAGTAACTAAAAAGGTTCGGGAGGGAGATGTTAGCATTACTCGTTTTTATTCGGTTTTGATTTTAATTTGCGATTCTTTGAGGGGACTTAGTAAGGGGAAAGTTGAAACCCCGGTTCCTCCTACCCCACTTTCCCTGCCGCCCCACTCTCCTCACCCCCCTTCCCTGGGGCGTCGAGACTCGCGTCGGGTGTCGTTTGCCCTCGATCCCCCGCGATCTCCGGCGCTCCCTGGCCGGTGGGGAGGGGACTCCTCCGCGCCGGACCTTCCCTTGGATGTTTTGCCTGTGCCCGGGTGCCCGGTTGCGCCCGTTGTGCCCCCCCCTTATCGTGGTTATGGAGGAGAGGATAGCCGCAGCGAGGAGCGGGATGGCGCCGGCCGCGCGGCCAGCGCGCCTTCCACCCCCCGTTTTGGCGCCAAAAGCCGTTTTGCGCGGGATCCCTCCCCTTCCCCGGACTCCTCCCCTGAGCCTGCCCACGGAGTCCTCCGCCCCCGGGGCCGTCCCTCCCCCTGCGTCGCGTCAGGGCGTGGTATCGCGTCGGGCCCCTCCCATCCCCTCGGGACCTCCAGCCGGCCCCGCGCGGCACCCGTCCCCTCGCGCGCCGCCCTCTCCGGCTCCGATTCCCACACCCCCCCTTCCGGGCCTCGACACCTAGAACCCGGAAGGGAGGGGGCCGAGGCCTGCCGGCACCCCGGGCCCCGGAGCCTAGAACCCGGAAGGGAGGGGGCCGAGGCCTGCCGGCACCCCGGGCCCCGAAGCCTAGAACCCGGAAGGGAGGGGGCCGAGGCCTGCCGGCACCCCGGGCCCCGGAGCCTAGAACCCCGAAGGGAGGGGGCCAAGGCCTGCCGGCACCCCGGGCCCCGGAGCCTAGAACCCGGAGGCCCACAGGCCGAGGCCGGTGCCGAGGCCTGGGACCGGGCCCCAGCCTGCCCGGGTTCAGATCACTCGGAGCCCGGGGGCCCAGGGGGCGCAGCCCAGGAGGCGGGACAAAGCCTGGTAGCCCTACCGGTCCACCTGGGTAGGCGTGGCCGGAATCCCCAGTGGGAGCCTTTTCCATTCTCCCAGCTGCGAGACCTATGTAAGATGATCAGTGACCACGGGCTGGAATCATCTTACAGCCAGGGCATGCTCAGAGCAACCTTTAAGTCCAACCTCTTAGTCCCGGAGGACCTTAAGTCAATTATGGAAGGGATCCTAACTCCTGAAAATTATATGCTATGGGAAAGAGCTTGGAAACGCCTACTAGAAGACCTTCTGGGAGAATACGATGGGGAAGATGAGGTCGATGATCTGACAATGGACCACCTAGCAGGTGAGGGGGACTTTAGCAAGGGTGAGGAGCAGGCTGCACAGCTCCCAACGAGAGCGATTAGAGACGTACAGCAGGCGGCGCTGAGGGCCCTCCTGACGCTACCATCTGCGGAGGTGCCTTCAGATGGGTATGCCACCATCAGGCAACAACCAGAGGAGAGCTTTGTTAAGTTTGTAGGCCGAGTGAGGATGGCTCTCGAGAAACAGGAAGAAGACCCCTCAAACCAAGCAAAGCTCCTCCGGTCAGTGGCATACGCCAATGCCAACGCTGCCTGCAAGGCAGTCCTAAAAACCCTCCCCAAATTGCCTCGGCCCACCTTAGAGGCAATGTTAGAAGCGTGCGCTGAGATCACCCCCGAGCCATCAGTAGCACCCCCTCCTCCAGGCCGCGGACCCCAACAGCAAAAGAGGTATGTGACAGCAGCGGGGGCTGCCACCCCTGAAATTGACAATAACCGAACTGGACATAACAAGTGTTATAACTGCGGACAAGGTGGGCACATCGCACGCTTTTGTCCAAAGCCCCGGAGAAATAACACCTCTTGTTCTAAGCCTCCCGCAGGTCCCGGAGCGGTGCTCTGCCCGTGTTGCCGCCAGCACCAGGGAAACGGGCAGAAGAGCGCAGTACAGCACTGCGCTGTGACACCAAATTAAATGCTGACAACACCGGGACCACCATCACCGCTCCGGCGAGACCGCCCGCCACACCATCGGCGGGAGAGGGGGACACTGCAGCGGCCAAGGACAGGACCAGGTTCCACCTGGTAAGTGCCCACCCTCAACATGTCACCAACACAGACTTTCGTAGTTATAACGTGTTTCTTTGTGGAGACATTTATAAGAGGACAGAGCTTTTGGTCGTGGGGGACTCCACGAGGGGCCCTCTCGGGCTCTTTGTGCTCCCTCAGATTGTTACAGCTATCCCGGGACAGACTTTTAAAATCACCGCCGCCTGTCACTCGGCCCCCTGGTTCGTGTCCAGGGGCCAGTGGCTGGCTCATGCAATCATTATTCCGGAGGACCTTCCCAAGACGAAGATGACACCACGGGCCATGTACTCAGAGCTCCTGGGGACCGACAAGCCCACCCTGTCTTGCCGCCTCAAAAACGGCAAGGCAGCGGTGCACATCCGAGGAATGATGGACACAAGATCAGACGTGACTATCATTTCAGCAGCAGAGTGGCCACATGGATGGGGGCTCCGGCCCTCAACCGAAAACATCACCGGACTTGGGGGAGCCGTTATGCCCCAGAGGTCCACTAATAACATCTTGGTGGAGGGGCCGGACGGTCATGTTGCCACGGTAAGACCATACGTGGTGGCCTCTGGCTTCAACCTCTGGGGTAGGGACCTTTTGTCGCAATGGGGGACCAGGCTAGAAATCCCAGATACACCAGGGGATTTCTAGCTGGGGCCGCTGCTGGGCGCCCCACCCATGGCTCTGTCCCGCAACTCACCTGGAAAACTGACAAGCCGATGTGGGTGGAGCAGTGGCCCCTCACTAAAGATAAGTTGAGCGCCCTACGGTCACTCGTGGAAGAGCAAATTTCCAAGGGTAATGTTGTCCCATCAGACAGCCCTTGGAACTCCCCTGTCTTTGTCATCCGCAAGGCTGGCGGAGGTGGGTGGAGGCTTCTCCACGACCTACGTAAGATTAACGAGGTCATTGTTGACATGGGTCCCCTTCAGCTGGGATTACCATCCCCGGCAATGCTCCCCCGAGCGTGGCCACTCGCAGTTATTGACATCAAGGACTGCTTCTTCTCGATCCCGTTGCACCCAAATGATGCGCCACGGTTTGCCTTTTCTGTGCCGTCTGTGAACAGGCAAGCACCCCAGGAGAGGTACCACTGGCGGGTGTTGCCCCAGGGAATAAAAAACTCCCCCGTCATCTGCCAGTGGTACATCGCCCGAATACTCTCGCCTGTTTGGAAGACCTTCACCAAATCCATAATTTTCCACTACATGGACGATGTTCTTGTCTGTGCTCCTTCCGAGCACCTACTAGAAAAGACTCTCAAAGCCACCATCGATGCCATCCAGCGTGCCGGGATGACCATCCATCCGGACAAAGTACAACGCACCCTACCGTGGAAGTACCTCGGCATCCGCATGGGAGAGCAGACCGTCGCACCCCAGCAGCTCAACATCGTGGACGAGCCCAGGACCCTGCGGGAGTTACATCAGCTATGCGGGAGTATCAACTGGGTTCGTCCTCTGCTGGGGCTGACGACAGCAGACCTCGCCCCCTTGTTCGATCTCCTGAAGGGCGGTGAGGGACTCGACTCTCCAAAGCAGCTTACCACCGATGCCAGAGCTTCCATAGGTAAGGTGCGCAAAGCCTTAGTCTCCAGGCACGCCCACAGAGTGGCCCCAGACCTGCCTTTTCAACTTATCATCTTAGGGCAGGTCCCCCAATTACACGGACTGGTCTTTCAATGGGACGAGAGGTTGAAGGACCCCCTCTTAATCATAGAGTGGGTGTTCCTCCCTCACACACCGTCCAAAACTATTACCACGCCACAAGAGCTGGTGGCCTCGCTTATCACCAGAGCAAGGGCCAGGCTCCGCACCCTTGCGGGGTGCGATTTCTCATGCATTCGTGTTCCCTGGAAAGATGAGGACTTGGAAAAATTAGTCCAGTCCAATGAGAGCCTCCAGTTCTCTCTTGACAGTTTCCCAGGCAAAATCACGGGAAAGAAATTGAAACATCACCTGTTTAACACAAATTTTAATTTGGTTCCAAAGTTTATGCAGTCAAAAAAGCCTGTAAAAGGAGCTCTGACGGTTTTCACCGACGGCTCGGGATCCTCTCACAAGTCAGTCATGACTTGGAAGGACCCTCGGACCCAGAAGTGGGAATCTGAGGTCCATGTGGTGGAGGGATCCCCACAAATTGCAGAACTAGCAGCCGTCGTCAGAGTCTTTGAGAGGTTCCAGGAGCCTCTCAATTTGGTTACAGATTCGGCCTACGTTGCTGGGATAACTGTCAGAGCAGAACACAGTTTACTTAAGGAGGTCTCTAACAAAAATTTATTCGGGCTGCTCTCGCGGCTAGTGTCCCTGTTGTCCCACCGAGAGCACCCATTTCACGTGATGCATGTGAGATCGCATCAAGACCTTCCCGGGTACATCAGTGAGGGGAACCGCAGAGCAGACGCCTTGGCAATGGCTGCACAGGTGCAGTCAGCTAACATCCCTGACACCTTTGCACAAGCCAAGATGTCCCACCAGTTTTACCATCAAAACGCCCCAGCCCTCCGGAGGATGTTCCACCTACCTCTAGAGCAGGCTCGGGCAATTGTGGCGACATGTCCCAGCTGCCAGACCTACCAGCTGCCCTCTCTCCATCCAGGGGTAAACCCCCGAGGGCTAGTAGCCAATGACGTCTGGCAAATGGATGTGACTCACGTACAAGAATTTGGACGGCTGAAGTACGTCCATGTATCAGTAGATACCTTCAGCCATGCAGTTTTCGCCTCCGCCCATACGGGCGAAAAAGCCAAGGATGTACTTAAACATTTACTAATGGCCTTCTCTGTCCTAGGTACCCCCAAGAAAATTAAAACGGACAATGGCCCAGTGTACACCTCTGCCTACCTCTGTAGTTTCCTCCAGGAGTGGGGTATTTCCCACGTCACCGGCATCCCTCACTCACCTACGGGACAGGCCATTGTGGAGAGGACTCACAGTACACTCAAGAGAGTCCTCTACCAGCAGCAAGGAGGTGCAGAGAAGAAATCGCCCATTGAGCGACTCTGCAAGGCGCTCTTCACGATTAACTTTTTAAATTGCACACCAGAAGAGCCCGTCCCCCCTGTATTCCGGCACTTTACTAATTCGACCAACTCCAAATTAAAGGAACATCCACCGGTGCTGGTAAGAGACCCTGAGACCCATGAGGTTGAAGGGCCTCTCCCACTGATTGTCTGGGGCAGAGGGTATGCATGTGTGTCCACCCCAGAGGGGCCGAAATGGATCCCAGCTAGGTATGTCCGACCCTACCGGGGGCCTAAGCAGAGAAAGCGAGCTTGTTTTGCAGAGGCAGTTCCACCCCAGTCTCCGCAAGAAGAAGGTTTCCAAGCCACGGAGGCTTGGAAGAAAAGGAGAAAAAAAGAATTGCCCAGCTTAGACGACCCTCCGGCATCTCAGCAAGAAGAAGTCCCAGAGGAAGAAGACACCAGAGATGTCAGAAGGCAACCATACTCAGCAATACGATGAACTATACACCCCCTTTTACCCTTCCCCAACCTACCCCTCTGACTTACCTTTTGTGTGTCCCTATCCCTGTTACCTACCCATTCAAGAGAAAGGGGGGAGAGAGGGGGAGTTTATGTTAGAGTTACCTTTTGTCGTTTGGATAACTCTTGTTAGATTTTAAGGTTTTTCTTTCTCAGTCTACCCATCAGAGATCCCCAAGGAAGATGGAGCCAGTCTGGATTTTCGTTAGGGTCCTGTTTCTCCTGGAAATTCCGGCGTCTGCCCCATGGCTGGTGCAGCAGCCTCGAGAAAACGTGTGGGTCACTCTGGCAAAATCCATCGGCCAGAGTGACTTCTGCCTTCACGTCGACTCAGCGAACGGCCCGATTAGCACCTGCCTGAACTCCTCTCAGATGAGGAGGCAACCAGGCAGGCGACGCTCCAAAACAGGGCCGCCATAGACTATCTGCTGCTGCTCCACGGCCACGGGTGCGAAGAGTTTGAAGGACTGTGTTGCTTCAACCTTTCATCTCACACCCAATCCATCAAGTCCACAATCCAGGAGATGCGGGACCAGATCCACCAACTCAAGACGGAGGGCAAGGACTGGCTCGACAGCCTCTTCACCGGCTGGGGGATCTCTGGCTGGATTTCACAAGTTTTACAGACTCTGTTTTGGGTTTTGTTGACTCTTTTCCTTGGACTTTGTTCCCTAAGTTGTGTTAAGTGTTTTGTTATCCCTTTAGTTAACCGCGCATTGCCTTTAAGTAATAAAAACGGGGGAGATGTGGCAGTGGTGCAGGTTACCCTAGAAGAAGAATTTCCAATGAGAAAGCCCTGGGGGGAGGAGGAGGGCTCCCCCGAGGTAGAGCAAACAATAGTTTAGCCCAGAAGAGGCTGGGCTCGAGACAGGTTAATACCCCCAGGACTCATTGGGGAGCACCACCTGCCCATCTGAGTTAGTCACCCCCAGTTTCCTAGAGAGTTCTCAGTTACTTGGTTGTTCATTGTATCACTCCCCTGTCTGTAACCCTCGCTCATCCCCCTTCTATCCCTGGTTCGCTCCCTGCCCCCTGCTCCTCCCCAGTTCCTCCCCTCTGCTACCCGGTGATTGGTCACCGGGGGAACAATAAAAGATCGTGTCCCAGGGGAATCAGGGTCCTCCGATCCCCGGTGCCACAGAGTGCAGAACCTCGTGTCTGTGTCTCTTCATTCCTGGGTTGGAGGAACCCCCTGAGGTGTGGGAGAGTTCGCCTACCGAGCAGCTAGCAGGGAGCAAGGGCAAGAGTCGCTCGGCGATTGGGAACGAGGCTGGCCCCCGAGGACCCAAGTCGCATCCGCCTTTGCTAGTAGCCACCTCCACTCCACCGAGGAGGCAGGCGGACGGCCACAAATACACACTGGGTTTGTTTTGGTTTGGTTTTTTTCATTTACTGAAAAGAACTTAGAACAAGTTTCCAGGACAAAATATGTCTATTACCCACTCATCTAAGAAGCCAGATAGCCAAACCCAGCACTCTGTCTAAGGTCTGTAGGAGTTACTATGATCTCCATCTTCCTGAGCAATTACTTTTGACATAAAAAGTATTCAAGGGAAGTAAATAAACAAATTAGCTCTCTACTATCTTGCACATATGTAACTTTTGAAGTTTGTAAATAGAGAATAATAAGAATGAGATTTTTTTCTCAAATTTTCTGTTTTCAGCCTGGTCTTCTGAAGTGAGAAGACTTCGGAGTTATCTTTTTTTTTCTATCTGAATCCACCTACCTCTATAACTTTTCAGCTGAGTTACGCTAAACATGAGAGGAATGTTAGGGTATCAAAAGCAAGTTTCAAAAAAATCAGTGATCATAAGAAAAATCCAAATTTTAGAGTCTTCTTTGAACAGCTGGCAGAACTGGACAGCCAGCAAATAAGTACTGAAACACCAGTATAAATACAGACAGTCCAGAACTCAAGTTGGGCACATGGGTAAAGCCACAAATTATGCAGGTGATATCATGAATGAAAGTGAATTGGGAAACAAATGACACAGATATTTTGAAGAGATTTCACTAATTCTGCCACTCATAGGAAATATCAGTTTTATTTAAATGCTTATTTAGGTTCTTCACTCTAACTTTTACTTGATTTCTTGCTTAAACCAGAGAAAATAAGGAAGCTCTTTATGGCTTCTGTTCCCATACTTTGCAGACTCTGAAAACAAACTTATGAAGAGCAACTGCAATTCGTGCCAAAGGCAGGTCTTCAGGCTCTGTCTAGACATTTTTTTCATGCTTGAAATAATGCTTGTAATAATCTATTGCAGTGTTCTGCTTTGCAGATTGGCATCTAGTATATATTAAGGCACCTGCTATTGGGACATCCAAGTGGGTTTTCTTTGTATGGAAACCAGGAAGAAAAAGAGCTGGCATGTACTTCATTTAGAGTTACCTTGCTCTGCAATAGGACCAGTATGGAGCAAAAGCAGCTCTGGAACCTGAAAACTGCAGCCTTAAGTATCTAAATATAAAAATGAAAAAACTATACAAATTAAGTATTTCCCTATTTTATAGTAAGGAGGATACAAAAAAGTTTGTATGGCATTTACCAGATAGGATATTTTATAAAGACCTATATTTCATGTCTGTCATTACCTAAGTTTAGTTATCTCACTAAAGGTTAATCACATTGAACAAAACCATGGGAAGGATCAGAGAAGCAGTGACAGGTGAAGGAACCCCGGCAACATAGTCAGTGAAAGAGTATACTGGCTCAGCTACTTCTTTGACTACTAAACAGCAATTATTAGATCATCTTCCCCAGTGGGAAGCTCACTAAAATGAGTCAGCAAAATAAATTCCCCAGAAAACCATGCAAACTAAATGGGGTTATTCTCTAAAGGATGAAGGACTTCCTAAAGGATGCAGTTAGAAAGGAATTTTGGAACAAAAAAAAAAAAAGACATGAGTTTTATATAAAACTTAGTATGAAGTGTTCTAAGAAAATTGTGAAAATGTGTGAAATTTATTATGGGATACTTAGGGAAAGGATCAAGGGCAGGGAGGAAGATAGCTTGGAAGGAACAAGTGGGGCAGGGGAAGAGGGAAAAGGGGCCCAAAGGCATTCACTATATGTAAGCAACCTGTCGGTCAATGCATTTCTATGAAATCCTCAGCTTGGTAACTGAAATCTGTCCTTTCTTCTTATGACACTGTTCCTTTTTACCAGGTGTGTCTCTCTGTCCTCTATGTTCATATGTACACAAGCCACTACAGAAGTTCAAGTTGGAGAAGCAAATGAGTAGAGTGTGAGTGGTCTTATCCAAAGATGCAGGCGATGGGTCTGATACCCATGGATTAAGATTCGAGGAAGTGGAGGGGACCAGGCTCTGAGGCAAGCCACTGAAAAGAAGCACATTGTGCTTGTGCATATTCTACAAGTAGATTTAAACCAAATCAGCTGGAAAGGTGGAACAGAAGTGGGTGTGCTGCTTGTGTTTATGCGACCACTGTTTTTATCTGTGTGACCAGCTGTATTTGTTTGTGAATCAGGAATATATGCTCAGACTCATTACTGGCTGAACCTGGGGACATAAAGCCAAAGCAACCTCCTACCCATCTGGCAGGAACAAGAGGACATCTGAAAGTGAAAGAGGTGGTGTTATGTGTGCCAAGGAGCAGCAGAAGTGAGTTACTTCACAAGGCAATGCAAGTTAGAAGCTGAGGGTGACAGCAAAACAGGCAGAACACTGACAAAAACAGCAACTGAGTAATAAGAGCAGGTCTAGTATTGGAAGCCAGGTTCAGCCAACAGTCTGGTGGCAACCATACAAGGCTGTACATGGCTGCTCACAACTTGGGCAGGTACACTCTTTGCCAGGTAACAAGCTGTCTGGATGGCTGGGTCCAAAATGTGGGGTGATGAAAGGTGCTACACCCAGATGGGGATCAGTCACTACTGGGGTTCCCCTAGGCTAAGTCTTGGGGCCAGTTCTCTTTAGTATCTTTATCAATGATCTGGAATACACCCTCAGTCAGTTCACACAAGGTTGTGTGGGGGTGTTGATCTGCTGGAGGGTAGGAAGACTCTGAAGGGATGTATCTGGGCAGGCTGAATCAATGGGCTGAGGCCAGTTGTATGAGGTTCAACAAGGCTAAGGGCTGGGTTCTGCCTTTGAGTCCCAGCAACTCCATGCAATGTTAGGGGCTTGAGGAAGAGCAGCTGGAAAGCTGCCTGGCAGGTAAGGACTTGTGGGTGTCAGTCAACAGCCAGCTGAACATGAGCTAGTGTATGCCCACATGGTCAAAGAGGCCAATGGCATCCTGGCCTGGATGAGCAATAGTGTGGCCAGCAGCACTAGGGCAGTGATCATCCCTCTGTACTCAACACTGGTGAGACTGCACTTCAGTTTTGGGCCCCTCACTACAAAAAAACATTGAGATGCCAGAGCTTGTCCAAAGAAGGACAACAAAGCTGCTGAAGGGTCTGGAGCACAGGTTTTATGAGAAGCAGCTGAGGAAACTGGGGCTGTTTAATCTGGAGAAAAGGAGGCTCAGGGGGGACCTTATCGCTCTTTGTAACTACCTGAAAGGAGATTCCAGTGAGGTTATAAAGATATCCAGATCTCTTTCATGTATTTGATAAAGTAAGTTCCATTTAATAATGAAATACTAAATATAACTTTTCACCACCTTATTCCCCTACTGAATATTCTTAGTAATTTTCAACTAACATCTGTTAAATTATCCCCAAAGCGCTCTGTTTGTATCAACAGAAGCTGTTGTCCTGATAAAAAACATCTTTTCTCCCATCAAGGACAAGGAAACTCAGTACACATAATACAGAAGTAAAAGATTTCTGAGCCAACCAATTTTTCCTTACCTATAGCACATGAAAAAAGACACACAGAAGTAAAATATACATAAAAATGAGATGTATTCCATGCCTCTCTCTGTCCTAAGGCAGTGTAAAATTCCAGATGACAATCTACATAGCAGTCAGTAATTCACTGCCCAGTTAGTTATTACATAATTATGAAAATGAGATCTCATAAAATTTCTGAAAGAAAGAATAGTATCTCAGAATCACTACATCTAAAGCTCCACCAATTTCTGTTGACCATACCTACTGCTATATTGCATTCCTGGTTTTTTTCTCACAGAATCAGAGAATGGGGTCATTTTGAAAGAGACCACAGTGGATCATCTGGTCCAACAATCAGTCTCCACAAGCTCTCTGGACAGCCTGTTCCAATGCTCTGTCATGTGAACAGTAAAGTTCTTCCTCATGTTCAGATGGAACTTCCTGTGCATCAGTTTCTGCCCATTGTCTTTTGTCCTATTGCTTGGCACCACAGAGAAGAGCCTGGCTGCATCCTCTGCACACCCTCCTTTCAGATACTGATAGACTTTGATGAGGTCCCCTCTCAGTCATCTCTCCTGAAGGCTGCACAGGCCCAGTTTCCTCAGCCTTTCCTCATAAGAAAGATGCTCCTGTCCCCTAATCATCCTTGTTGCCCTCCACTGGACCCGCTCCAGGAGCTCCAGGTCTGTCCTGTACTGAGGAACCCAGAACAGCACTCCAGATGTGGCCTCACCAGGGCTGAGTAGAGGGGTGGACCATCTCCCTTGATCTGCTGGCAATGATCTTCCTAATGCATTCCACGATTCTGTTGGTCTTCTTGGCTACAAGGACACACTACTGGCTCATAGACAGCTTGCTGTCCATCACCACTCCCACATTCTTCTCTACAGAGCTGCTTTCCAGCAGGTACTGGTGGGTTATTCTTCTCCACGTACAGGACGCTACATTTGCCTTTGTTGATTTCAGACAGCTCTTCTCTGCTCATCTCTCCAAGCTGTTGAGGTCCTTCTGAAGGGCTGCACAGCCCTCTGGGGTATCAGCTGCTGTTCCCAGCTTTATGTCATTAGTGAATTTGCTGACACACTCTGCCCCTTCATCCAAGTCATTGATGGACAAGTTAAACTATACTGGACTCAGTATCAATCCTCAGGAGACACCACTAGGGACAGGCCCCCAACTGGATCCCCTGCCACTGATTAGGATGCTCTGGGGTCTGCTGTTCAGCCAGTTCTCAGTCCACCTCACTGTCCACTCATCTAACTCACACTTCTTAAGACTGACTATGAGAATGCTGAGAGAGAAGAATTAATTTCAGAAAAGCTGATTTCCATATTCAATGACATTCATGGTTGTTAACATGCTGGTTTAAGATGTATTAGATATTGAAGTCTAGTAAACATCTTCCTTTACTGCTCTAAACCACCCTAAAAGTCAGAGGAAGATGTTAAAACAACAGGGTTCAAATTGTCAAACAAATTGTTATTATCAATGAATATAGTTGCTATGGGCCTCCTTTATAAAAATGGAAACAAGTCTTGTAGGAGATGAATCAAAACTGTGTTTCTGCTCAAATATCCCACTAAAGATGTCAGTAATTCTTTCTGGGGTGTAAGAAAAATAGAGACATTGAGCAAATTAAAATATCAGAAACAAGATGCCTAAAGTAGATATTGTTAGTTAGTTAGCAGTCACTTTTACTCTACATTTTCACTGGTCATACCTTTCAAATAGGGATTTCTATTTATTTTTATTTATGTTGTCAATATTAGGTACAAATATAGACCTATTATAATTACAAATGAGTACCAATATTGACCTGCTATTGCCAATTAAAATAAAAGGCCTATTTTCAGTTGAGGAAACTGCTGAATATTCATTTGAACTCCTTGAGACACAAGGAACTGCAACAAGAAAAAACTAAGAACTGAAATCAGTTCTGTCATTGAATACAGGTGAGAAGATAATCCAATGCTCTACATTATATATTTCTTACTTGCAAGAGTTGAGTTTTTAATTTTATTTCATGTCACTTGAAAATCATGCATATTTGTGATAAACCAAGTTGTACATCAGTGAAATACTTTGGGGACTGTAGCAGCTTTTTGTATGAAAATACTCACCTGAAAATTGTATGTCATTCCTCATAAGTAATAGCGTGGTTTTATGTTCAAGGTAGTAATTTCAAAATAACATCTGAAGGTGCCTGAAATGAATGTCATAGTGGAATTTAAATTATTTACCAACTTTAAATCATATGTATGAAAAAGAAGAGTAAATAACTAACAAATCAATAAAAAAGCAAGTGATAAATTTGGTGTGGAGTACAAAACTCAGCAAACTCAAATTTGTAAATGAGTATCTTGAGCTATAAATATTAAACTCAAATAACCAGAACTAACAATATCAGAAAAGTGATTGTGACTGACAGTGTGAACAGAAACACTGCAGATATCATTAGAAATAATAATTTGCATGTGCAGTGTGTTTTACAAGTCCATTGCAGCTTTCAAATATGAATCTTCCATGTGAAATAACATCTTTCAGGGCTATTTTTGTGCTACTCATATTCTGTCAATATCACATATAACTATATTCAAAGTTGAATTTTCCGGCATTTATTTTGCTCTTTACATCTATTCACATTTCGTAAACAGAAAGGCATACAATTTTAACAACTTGTCCCAGAGGCAAGAGCATAAAGAAGGTCATAAGAAAAACAAAGCATGTTATCCTAAATGAAAATGAAGACAGGGAATTAAGAAGTTCTAACATCTTACAGCTTAAGCTACAACAGAGCAAGGCAGAAAAAGAATGAGGTGTTCACCTATGGGTTTAAGAAAGGAAGAATCACTTTCTTTCATAAGGGATTATTCATTTCAGTCTCACGGCTTCTGTGATGCATTGAATGCTTGACATTGTTATAGAAAATCAATGGAATTCAATCTGAGAAAGTTGTGTTGCATGCATTCAAACCTGATGGTTGCATAAATCAGTATTTCTGTTAAAAAAAATAAATCTTTGGGTCAAAAGAGAATCACATTCATTTGTATACATTTTTACTTCTCTTTTAATGACAAGTGTGATTGATATTTTATTTTTCTTCAGACGGCCTTCAATTACCAGCTGGCATTCAACTGCCCTGTTAAGCTGAGCAATGAATGATATCTCTTTATAAAAATCTGATTAGGAAACCTGCCTTCAAAGCATTTTTACTTATTGAGTTTTTTCACAAAGGGACACTGAGGTGAAAGATATTTGTGGTGATAGAAAAAGCAGCATAACCTTTTTTTCATTCAGAGTAACTAAAGAACTTACATAGCACAGTTCCAGAATTTCCATTTGCTCTAAAAAATTACAATATGATAAAATAATATAGTTTCTTAGATACTGCCAATATTTGTTAAAATAATTAAAAAACCAGTGTACTCGATTTGTTAGAAGTTTACAACACAACTAATGTTAACAGAAGGAGATAAAGAAAATTAATCTAATTTCAATATAGTAAATATAATAATTGGGCCAGATGTTCAGGAAGTGAAAGTCATATATGGCACTCCCAAAAGTAAAACAATAATATTTTTTATAATATATATAACCCACTTTTTTAAGGGGACATATTCTGAGTCACTAAAAGAAAGTATATAGGATGTTTTAGACTGGATCAGACCATCAGTACATGAGATTTTCAGGATTAAACCAATACCTGAAAATACAGGAAAAATGAAGCATACATATTGTGACACTTACCTTGAGAGCACTGCAATGACATGGCTGAAAATTGTTTCTCATAATGCAGTGATCATTTACCACCTGCCACAGAAGATTTGGGTAGTCTCTTGTCTCTGTTTTGATTAAAACCATAAAGATTGATTTTCTATTAATGGCCTATAAATTTAATTGACATACAGTGTCATTCTCGGTAGTTTTCTATTAATGAACAGCCTAAGGGAATTCTAAACCTCATAATGGTTATTGGAGTTTGGATCTAGTTTTTTGGTGCTGTTTTTTTTTTCCTCAGGAATTTTTCTCCCATGGGTTACTAAGGGACTAATGAGTGGGCTAAAGGCAGAGTACCTAAGAGAACAAAGCACAGGGCTAGGGCCTGTCTCCTTGGCAGGGCGGGGCAGAATTGCTCTCATGGAAGCAGGGACAACTCGAGATTTGGGAGACAGAAAAAAGCAAGGGTGGGGAGGAGGTCACTCTCTTGCTCGGGACCCCTCGGAGCCGGAGGGTCGGAGCTGCTGTCTGCTGAACCCACGGCCCCTGAGAAGCCAGCGCGGAGCTGCCGGTCTGTCTGCTGTGAGTCTTTTCTCTCTGCCCCATCGAGAGCTGCCTGCCACTGGCCTGCCTCTCCCCTGCTCCTCCACGCAGCTCTGAGTTTTTTCGCTCCATTGTAACTGGGGTCCCCCTGCACGTCAGGACCACTTCCCGTCCCAGCTCCCTGTGTCCGGGGATCCTGCTGTGGCACTGACACCAGCTGCCCCTCCCGAGGGTCTGTGGAGCAAGGGCTCTCCTCCATCCCTCCGTGCTTCGGGCAGTCGCCATTGCCGTGTGCTACCTGAGCTCACGCCGGAGCGCCCCCTGCAGGCACCGGGGAATCACCGCACCCAGAGCGCCCCTGCAGGCTGTGACTGGAACTGCACCGAAGGGAAAAGGTGCCTGAAGCCGAGCAGGCTGCCACTGGGTTTCTGGTTCTGTTTGTTGGTTAACGCCATAGCTGCTGTCATTTGTTAGCTTTGTTTTAGATATTAGCAAAGATATCTTATTCCTATTCCTAAACTATTATTCCTATTCCCATATCTTTGCCTGAGAGCCTCTTGATTTAAAATTTATAATAATTCGGAGGGTGAGGGGTTACAGTTTCCCATTCCAAGGGAGGCACCTGCCTTCCTTAACAGACACCTGTCCTTCAAACCAAGACAATGGTTTAAACAAATTTATGCAATGTAAGTTTTTCTGTCATTTCATCATCATTGTTTCTGTTCTCTTTCTGAAAATATTGCAGAGTTCCAGAATGCCATCTCTAGTTCCAGTAGTCATAACTTCTGTCTTGGAAGACTATACAGGGGGTGTGTCTTGATTAATGAATTTACCTGTCCTTCTACAGGCTTCTTTAACCCAAAGCAAGATTATAGATTTGTACTTTGCATTTGTCTCTGCAGAGGAAGAAAAAAATTATGAACATTTTTAGTTCCTACAAGTTCTTATTCTAATTAACCATTCCAATGAGAAAAGTACATTATTCTTTGGGTTTGGGATACTTGCATTGGCTGTGGCTAGAGAAGTACATTTCAAAAATAGATATTATTTTTTTTGTGTGTGTACTAGTGTATATAAATATTATCAAGACATTTTCTTAAATCCTATCTCCTAAATATTTATTTTTTGTTTTGTTTTGTTTGGTTGTTTTTTTTCTCTTTATTAATTCAAAGACAATTTTACTTGATTAGAAGCAGTTATGTTGCAATTTTTTTCTCAGAAACTAATGTGTTTCATGTTGAATTTACAACATCTGTTTTAGCATTTAGCTGAAAACTATGGAAAAGGTAACAAATCATCCAATAGAGTAAAGACCATAGTTGAATCCACATCTAGCATATATGCATCAAATTTCTGGAGCATATATTCTCAATGCACTGGGTTGAAAATGTATAGTAATTTTACTGATTAATTAAATAGAAATTTGTACTAATTCATACTAACCATCAGGGGTTAAAGTACAATGTATTATTTATTTACTGGGAAACTGTACTTTAGTTTACTGTATAAACTATCATTTTATTTATGTGTGTGCAGATTCCTGCATGTAAATGAATTGTTTTTATAACAATATCCATGGACATTGGATTGACTTAAGAGACACGAATGAATGATTTCAAGATGTGTTAAAGCAGTTCTAGGTGTTTGACTTTGCAGATGAAATTAGCAGCTCATAGTGTAATGCCAAAAATCATTGTGGAACTAGAAGGAATCTGCTGTGAAAAAGCAACTGTGAGTATACTCTACAGGGTCAGGAAACTTTAAACTGAACTTTAATCCTGGTTCATCTTCCTATTCATTCATTAGTCTTTTTGTTGTAAGTTATGTAGATGCTTAAAAATCAATGTAATATTGAGTAATTTGGATATCTTTTGATAGAAATACCTATTTTCAAGCAAAGCTAGTTGCTATACTCACCTTCATATATGTAAACTATATGAATTGCAGTTCTTGTGAAAATACAATTTTTTTTCCCTTCCAGATATAAATATCCCACTAGGAGCCTCATTTGGTTCTTCTAAGTTTTCTTGGTTAGTATATTCTCTCAAAGTCTATGTTTTTAGATCTTCTGCCTTTATATCTGGTGATTTTTTTATATGCCTGAGACCAAAATCATTCACCTATATTTTAAAAGAAAGTCTCTGTGAAGTAATGTAATTTCCCCTATCAGAATATAGGGAAAGTGTGGCCGTCCGCCTGCCTCCTCGGTGGAGTGGAGGTGGCTACTAGCAAAGGCGGATGCGACTTGGGTCCTCGGGGGCCAGCCTCGTTCCCAATCGCCGAGCGACTCTTGCCCTTGCTCCCTGCTAGCTGCTCGGTAGGCGAACTCTCCCACACCTCAGGGGGTTCCTCCAACCCAGGAATGAAGAGACACAGACACGAGGTTCTGTACTCTGTGGCACCGGGGATCGGAGGACCCCGATTCCCCTGGGACACGATCTTTTATTGTTCCCCCGGTGACCAATCACCGGGTAGCAGAGGGGAGGAACTGGGGAGGAGCAGGGGACAGGGAGCAAACCAGGGATAGAAGGGGGATGAGCGAGGGTTACAGACAGGGGAGTGATACAATGAACAACCGAGTAACTGAGAACTCTCTAGGAAACTGGGGGTGACTAACTCAGATGGGCAGGTGGTGCTCCCCAATGAGCCCTGGGGGTATTAACCTGTCTCGAGCCCAGCCTCTTCTGGGCTAAACTATTGTTTGCTCTACCTCGGGGGAGCCCTCCTCCTCCCCCCAGGGCTTTCTCATTGGAAATTCTTCTTCTGGGGTAACCTGCACCACTGCCACAGGAAAGATCCTGTTATTTACTTGTATAACATTTCCAAACCTTACCCTTAAAAATACACTTTCTTTGATGCAGAGGTAGAAGATTCAATGATAGAATAAACCATGAAAGAAGAAGGCAAATATGTGCTAAAATACCTGTGTATTCATAGGGTATTTTAAATAGGGTTTTGTGAGGACTCTGGTGACATTGCTTCATAAGTAAACTTCCTGTTGATGTGTCCAACCTTCTTGGCTTTTGGAAGCTTCTTTTAAACCTTCAAATTACTTAGTTCTGGAAGGTAAATTTTATAAACTTCAGAGAACTAAGAAGGAGAGGAGCTCTGAAAGTTCTTTGTCTATGTAAGTAAACAGCTACTGTGCAAGGGCTCAAAGCTCTTTTCATTTAGGACTGAGGACATAGTTAAGACCAATCAGGGCCAATCTCAGCCATGTTCTCACTCTGGTAGATATCTGCTGAACGAATTCCTAGAGAGGGAGAAATTCTGCATTAACTTCTATGTCAATGCTTCCCTTCTTCAAAGTTTGTGATGCAGCCCAGCTAAAGACACCCTATCTGAGCTGATTGCAAGTTGTATGCAGAAGAGAATAGACTGAGGATTTCTGCTGAAGTTTGAGGTGGAAAAAAATTTAGTATATCTTGAAACAACATGCATTTGGTAGGACAAGTTTCAAGAAACAGAAATAAATTAAAAGTCTGACTTATGGCTGATATGTAGAAATACAAAAGCAGATTTTAAAATGTGTGGGTACTATTCAGTCCTATGTTTGAAGTTTTTACCCCATTGCTGCATTCCAGAAAGACTCCAAGGTCACTAATAGTCTTTGAAAAGTGCTTCCACCTCCTTGAGCCAGGTCATGCCAGCTGTCTGCTCCCTCAGGGCTAGGCAGATGAAACAAGAACTCAGAAAGAAAGCTTCCGTAAAGGGTTCAGTAAAGGATACACTAGACAGCCTGTGCACTTCTTAGAGTTTCTAAGGATAGTTTATAAATTCACATACACTTGGATGAAGAATGTCTTACTGTATCCAGTCACTTCCAATCAGACTTAGATCAAGGAAAGTTAAGGAACATGTGTAGCTTATCCCTAGAGCATACATTGTAAGCATATTGTAATCGGCTAATATGAATTCTGAAGAATTCTTGCAAAAATTAAATTAAATCAGAGTATTATTTTCCATTCAAAATTTACATTTCAAATCTTACAAATGAAGCTGAATGTTCCTCTCCTTTCTCTAAAACATTTTATTCCAGGCCAATACTGACCTTTAAATTAGAATGAAAGAATAATTTAGGTTGTATAGGACCTCTGGAGGTCATCTAGTTTATTCCCCTTCACAAAGCATGGCTAACTTCAAAGTTAGATCCTGCTGTTAAGTGTCTTGTTCAGTTGACTCTCTGAATAACCTGTTCCAGTACTTAAATACATCCTGTGGAGAATTTTGCTCTGATATCTAGTAATAATTTTTCCCTTGCTTCAACTTCTGACCTTGACCTCTTGTCCTTTCACTGTGAGCACCAATAGGTCTGTCTCCTTTGTGACCTCCCATTAAGTACTCAAAGACAGCAGTCTTGAAAGACATCCCTCTTTAGTTTCACCAGCTCTCTCAGTGTCCCCTGTGTGTCATTTGTCTGAGCCCCCCTGACCCTCTCCATGAGTATTCTGGACTCTCAGTGTCTTTCTTGTACTGGCAAGTCCAGAACCTGAGGCAATATGACACAGACTTGGGTCACACAGGTGCCACACACAGGGTAATAATCTTTACTTTCAACCTGCAGGCTGAACTTTTACTTATTACTTGGCTAATATGTCACAAAATTGTACTGCTGATTCATACTCAAATTCTTGTTCACTACCACACACAGGACCTTTTCTAAAATGTTTTTCCCCGGTGGATAGTGGCTAGTGTATGGGGCTGGAGAGCATTTGGTTCATTAAGCTTATTATGTCAAGGACATTTTATAAGGTAAAGTAACAGGGAAAGAGATAAAACACACAGACACAAAAATCTGATAAGTAAGTGATAAACAAGAAAATAATGAAGACCAAAACACTACAGCTGCTAATGGATGGATTGTTAAAAAACACAAGGCACAGCCTTAAGGAGAAACAATCTGAGCTGTGCAACAGATAAGAGAGGGAAATTATACCATGAATAGTATGGATGTGAGGCGGAACTATGCAAACTATACTCGTTAATATGCAAAGCTTATTAAGGAATATAGGTGAAGGACTGAGGTAGGGAAAAACAAGAATAAGAAGGAAAGTAGAAGAGAAGGAGAATAAAAAGGGTCTTTTGTGTATAAGTTGGTATGTAGTAAGTTGACCTCGGCTGGGCTCTGGGTGCCCACCAAGCTGCTCTATCACTCCCCTTCCCAGTGGGATAGAGGGGAAAGAGTAAGGTGGAAAACAACTGGTAGGTTAAGATAAGGCAGTTTACTAAAGTGAAAAAAGACAAGTAAAAGTTTGCACATGCATAAGCAAAGGGGAAAGTTAATCTCTACTTCCCATCAGTAACAATGTTCAGAGACTTCCCAGGAAGCAGGGCTTCAGCATGCATAGCTATTGCTCTAGAAGGCAAACACTATAGATTAGGGAATGCAAACACTCCCTCCCCACCAGTTCCTTCTCTCTCCCTTAGCTTTTATATCTGAGCTGACATCACATGGTATGGAATATCCCTTTGGTCAATTTGGTTCAGATAGCCTGGTTATTTCCCCTTCCAGGATCTTACCCACTCTCAGCCCTTTGATTGTGGTGGGGGGAATATTAGATGGACAGTGCTGCTCAGCAGTAGCCAAAGTGCTGGTGTTGTATCAACACCTCTCCAGCTACCAATGCAAAGCACAGCATGATGTGGGCTGCTAAGGAAAAATGAACTCATATCTCAATCAGACCCAATACATGGTACCACTCAGTTCTGCCACACCACCCAGACTGTTAATGCGGGACTGATTAGTGAAGAATACAATGCACTGACAGATTTTGAAATGCTAACACTTAAAATCTGGTGGTCCCACCAATTTTGTTCATTATTATCTAAAAACTAACAAAACCATCTCTCATAAATTTGACTGTAAAAATACCATGGAAGACCTTGCTAAAGTCAAAGAAAATGATATTCTCTGCTCTCACCTCATCCACAGAACCGGAGGTTTCATCACAGAAGAAAATCAGGCTGGTCAAGCACAGTTTTAGCCATGGTAAATTCTTGCCAGTTGTTTCCCATCACTTCAAACCTGAACACAGCTTCCAGTTCTGCAGTTCCTGGCAATCTTTTTGCTTTTTGATGCTCAGCATGACTTTTGCCTTTTTGCAGAAATTAGAGGTTGTCCTGGTTGTCACCACCTTCAAAATTATGAAAGCAGCTTGCAATAACATCTAACAGCTTTGTCAGAAGTGTTAGACATGAGAAGAATCAAATTCAAATGTACACCAGTAATTAGATAGTTGTTAATAATAAGCAGATAGAAAGATATTTTGCATAAGTTCTTTTACCACTGCTATGGTATGTATTATAGTGCATGCATGACATGATTTGCCATTAATCCTGATAAACCTGAAAGAACCTGAAAATGCCATAGAAAAAGAGTGTGCTAGATTCAATTAAAATGTCCTGAAATAGTCAGAAAATCACATCCCTGAAAACCTCAGTGAGAGGTTATCTCCTCTAAGTATGCAAAATGCACAATCACAGTATGACAGCTGAGTCTGAAAATAAGTATATAGGCAGAAGACAGGGACCCTTGAGCTACAAAAAGTGATGGATGTTTGCTGATGAGCTTGAATTCAACCTGGAGAGAAACCAGTTTTAGAGCACAACAGAAGAAATGTGTTTGAGTTAGCCAGATAGTAGTGATGCAGCCAGAAAGGTACAGCAGGAATTCCTTGTTCAAGTTTCTTGAAGTAAGGTAGGAAAAAACAGTACCCTCTGTTAAATCCTTTGCAAAGACTGTGCATATGACTGTATACTAATATGGTGTGCTAGTTTTAACTGGGACTGAGTTAATATTTTTCCGTAGTAGCTATTATGGAGCTATGTTTTGCATTTGTGCTGAAAAGTGTTGACAATTAAGGGATACTTTAGCTATTGCTGAGCAGCGCTTATACAATAACAAGGCCTTTTCTGCTTCTTACACTACTCCTCCAGTGAGGACACTGGGGGTGCATAAGAAATTGGGAAGCAACACAGCCAGGACAGCTGACCCCAATAGGCAAAATTTCATACCATACGGCATCATGTTCAGCATATACAGCTGGGAGAAGGAAGAGAAATTGGGGGAGACACTTGGAATGATGGTATTTTGTCTCCTCATGTCACCATTATAGATGATGGAGTCCTTCTTTCCTAGAGATGGATGAATGCCTGCCTGCCCATGGGAAGCAGTGAATGAATTCCTTCCTTGCTTGTGCCCGTAGCTTTTGCTTTCCTTATTAAAGTGTGTTTATCTCAGCACACAAATTTGCTCAACTTTTTGCTCTCCCAGTTCTCTCCCTCATACCACCAGGTGGGATTGAGAGAGCAGCTGTGTGGGTTTTAGCTGATGGCTGGGGCTGAACAATGATATATAACAGAAGCAGAGTTGGCTTTATGCTTTAGACTGGCTGCTGGATTTGGATGCAACAGCACCCTCAGATGTATCCCACCTGATACCACTGAGCTGTGTATATCCTGTTTGTCAAAATGGTCCCTATCTTGAACTTTTTTGTAGTTGGTAGGATTTCTGTCTGAATTCTCTCATCAAACATAGAAGTCTGAGACCTGTTGGCAGACTTTGCCAGTAAATATTTACTTAAAGAAGACACTGATTACTTCAATGAATTTCTCCAAGTTCTTAATCAGCTGGTTGTCTGACAATTCCCTGATCTTCTTTTTTGCTGCTATATATTTATAGAAACATTTCTTGTTGCCTTTCATATCACTCATTACTTGGAAATTCAGCTGATCTTTGTCATTCTGAATTCCATCCCCACATTATATGACATTTTCTATATGTTCCTCTTGGGTATCTTTTCTCCACTTTTATCTTCCATATGCTTTCTTTTAGTATTTAATTCAGTCAGGGTGGCTTCCTGTTATGCCTGCCTAATTTTATGCGTATTGGACAGAGTGCTCTAAAGTTTTAATGAGGTTGTCCTGAAAGATCATCCAGGTCTTTTGGGCCCCTGCAGGGCAAGATGACACAAGGTCCAGCCCAGCAGTTCCCTGAGAAAGCTGTAGCCTGCTTTTATTAGAGACAATTTTTATGCTTCTCTTTTCTTTCCTCATTTCCCTCCCTAAATTCTGTTATTTCACAGGTATAGCAAAGTTTCTATTAGCCTTCTCATTCCCCACCACTTTTTCTTATTTGTCAGCAGTAGGTATGTGAGAGTGCCTCCCTTAACCTCTGTAGCACCAGCAAAGAACTGTTTCCAGAACATTCCAAAAATCTGCATTTCTTGCATCTTTCTGTGTTGTATTCCTAACACAATCAGAAAGTAAAAGCTTGGCATGAGCTGCTCCATCTCTGCATGAGATTTTGTGTTCATCAAAGGCAAATTCTTAAGTTGCCTTTGGTGCCTGACCATAGGTCACTCACTTTATGAACATCAGATCTGGAGCACATTTTCGTCCTCCTACACTGTACTCCAACCAACCTAAAAGAGTATTAATACCACAGAAAAAGTCTTGTGAAGTTTCTTTGGCATTGGTATCAAGCCACACAACAGGAAATGCTGATATAACTGGTAGACACACTGTCTGTGGTGAAAATACGTGAATTAAGCAGAAAGTAGTAAGACGGGAAAGAGCAGTTGATATTTATCTTTTGATATAATATTGTAGAAAGAGTAGAAATATTTTGAAGAAAGAAAATTTCATTTTACAGAGGCACTGTTCATGTTTCTCATGAGGGTATCCCGAATCTATCAAAAATATGATTCTTGTTTGCAGGTCTTCTGTCTTACTGATCATTCAGGCAACTTACACAAAGTTAAAAGAAAAAAAAAGCCTCCAAAAGGCAAGACAGACAGAAGGGCTACATCTTAAAAAAGCTGATAACTTAAGTTCACACCTTTCTTCTCTCTAAGAAGATAGGCAGATTGTGAGGGAGTGATGGCATACTCTTAGCAGGTCTCCAGGCCTCTCCTCTCCTAACAGGCCCTGGGATAGTAAGAGGTAGGTCTAGAAGGTAGAATAAGGACAGTATGCATTGATGTTTTCCAGAAGAGAGGTCCCCACTCTGATCCACATGCACTGAACATGCAATGAATATTTAACAAAAGCTGATTATGTTAAAGTTGAGAGAATTTTTTGTTTGTTGTTCCTAATCCTTCTGAATGTTTACCATTCTTATCATATGTAGCCGAGAGTCACTCCACTGATGTCACAGAAGCCATTTCTCTCAACATTTTCAACAGTCAAGCTAAAAGAGTCAACATGGAATTAAGGTCACAGGATTTTTGCTGTTATGAACTTTGCTACATAAATATTTCTGGAGAGATTATTTTTTCTCAGTTTAGCTTGTTTTCGAGTCCAAGGGTGTAATAATATATCATAAGAGATAATTTTCATTTTTGACCTCTAGATCAACCAGTTTTATAAGAGTATTGAGTATTTCAGGTAAATCACTGTAGATGTAAAATATATGCTGTATTTAGACAAGTAAAATGGTTATTGATGACAACTTTGAAAGGAAAAAAAGTGTAAAATCCTGTTGCAGCTAATAAAAGTATTCCTCTTTCATTTCTTTTATTTCAATCACTTGGTGAAAATAGCAGTGTACTCCAACATCTATATCAATAGGTGGCAAGCCTTTATTATGCCAGATACGTACTTTGCAACTGTTGGATATTTTGCTATAAATGTACATGTACACAAGCTAGTGTACATGTAGATGACTATTTAATCTTCAGATCCATTACCAGCATGTTAGCCATAAGTCATGTAGGAGAACAAATGTTTTACCATAAAAGGAAAAGAACATTCTTGTTGCCATTTGATTTTCCTTTAATCACAAGATTCAAACATGCACCATGGACAAACCTCTATGACATTGGTTGAATATCTCTTTCCCAACAGGATACTTCTTTATCAGGCTCCAAACAATGGAATTCTGTAATGAGAGGAATTGAGCTTCTTTTAGAAGAATTGTCAGTTTTGTTATGAAAGGTAGTTCTACAATCGGTGGGCAGTATCCCGCAAGGGATTCTGCTGCAGATGAAAATAGATTAAGGTCAGTTTAGATTCCACAGAAAAAGACTGTCTTAGCATTTGTAATACCAACAGATAATAGGTTATTCTGAGAATGGTGGGTGAGTTCAAAGCAGTGTGATGTTGTTTGGCTATAAAAATGGAGTTCCAAAAGGAAACCTGGACATACAATACCAATAAACACCCTATAAGGCAAGTATTGACATAGGCAACATACTAAGTCCTGGATCACCAAGCAGACAATATGAAGCAGCAAGAACAATGGTGTGCCTGAAGCATATTTTCCTGTGTGGTGCTTCTTCCAAGGTTTCAGTCAAGCACCCTGCCAAAAGAGAAGTATTGTGTCAAAAATTGTATTCTTTTTAGATGCACAATCTCTTGATTTTGCTAGGTGGTAACATTTATAACATTCATGCCAGCTTGAGTGCTAGGCACAGTCTGAGCACACCTTGTTAACTGCACTCCCTTGTCAATGTAGTCATCAAAATATTACACATCCTTAAGACAGAGACAGCCTGACAGTGGCAGCAGAACAACTGCATCAAGTAGATGCAGTGCCTCAATATCAAAATGACTAAAAGAAAGGGGGTTTGTTTTTTGATTGTTTCCCAAGGTTGATCTCAATTTTCCTATTTACCCATTCTGAGACTCTTTTAGGCCAATCTTTATAACAACTTCTCTAAGAAACACCTGTTTTCAAACCTTTTGGTATTTTGGGAGGGTTAGTTTTGTTTATTTGTTCAATTTTTAAATAGTATTTTAACAGAAAAGCTCATAAATATTTTTCTTTCTGATTTTAAGTACTTTCTAAATATTCCTAGTGGTTGCTTTACAAGTAGTTATATTAAGAACCAAGATCAAAGAAACAGTTTAGGTGGATTCCTGGCCAATAATATAATTTATAGTGTGTACTCACTATTCAAAAGTATTTAGTAATCCTTTCTAGGAATTAAACATATACAGAGAAAGATATGGGGGAGTTAACCAGGCTTTCAGGTTCTATTTCAACAAAATTACTACACGCTTGTTTGTTTCCTTTTTATTTATTCATAAATGCAGGTGTAGTATGTTAAGTGTTGGCTATACATGTGTGGTATGCATACCTAACCACAAAATAATGACATTAAAAAAATACAATCCACATTTATTTTATGAAATTGGTGTCCTTTTTTTCCCCTGTCATATCTGAGCACTACAAGCAAATCATAAAATGTCATCTACAAATTCATCTTTTGTTAGTTTTAAAAGACAATATATGACAATGTATGTGAAAAATAGCTCACTGCATATTGTAGGAAAAGGTACCAGAATCGTGTAGCAGATTCCTATTCTCAAAATGCATTCACTTCATAGTTGAGCTAAGTTAGGTTCAGTAAAATATGTGCATGTTTTTCTCTGTCTTTTTTTTCTGACTCAAAATGCTAACTGTCTAATTTAAAGACTCTGCTCTTTTCATGATCTGTCATTCCAGGCTCTAATCAGCCATAGTCATTAAAAATCTCACAGCACTTTCCACGAAAGTAATCAACATAATTTGTTAAGTGCTGACACTGGACTCATCTTCATACCAGACACAAACAAAAATAAGAGCAATTTCCAGATTAGGTATATATGTCAGTATAATTTCCTATGTTTTATAAATACTCACCAAGTTAAATGTAGTCCTAAACTGTAAGGAAGATATTTCAGAAGAAATTGAAGAAAATTGATTTTAGTATTAAAAAAAGGTATTCTTTCGTATGTTAATTATTCAGCACGTTGTGAATTGCTTGTGTGAAAAGATCATAAGATTTTTGCTGTTTTATTCACCAGGGTATAATTTTTCACTAATTTTGATCTCTGAATTTTAAGATAATGTACTTGGGCACACACTACAAATTTCTTGATTAGTTATTCATAGGATGTAAAGTTCCAAGTCCTTTAAATGTGTATTCTGTATCATGAATTCTATTTACTATATGTCAATGTTATATTTTTTTTTACCTTTTCTTACTATGCCTCCTACTTTTCATTTTCTCTTTTCTTTTAATTAACCCATAGCTTTAATTGTTTTTTCAATGATCAAGCAAATTACATTCATTTGGTTCCACTGTTCCAGAAACTGTGCAGCAGTTTTAATTTATTTTATGGTCTGTCTTACACTTAAAACCTTGAGGTTTTTACTATGGACAACTTCTAAAAGGGGTAAGAACTCCTTTATATTTATTAATGATAAAATATGCAGTCTACATCTTTAGCCTTTCTGATCCAGTTAATGGAAACCTTACTACCACACTTGATTAGCAGACTCTATTATCTTACTGCTGAAGAAACAACACAAAGGTAGCAGCTGGGAAATATTTACTAAGAAATGTGCAGTAGCAAATGAGTGCCAGAAATAACCTAATATTCAGCAATATTTAATTAGGAAAATTTTTTTTTTCTTATTCTTTCTCATACAAAATCAATTTAAGGTTTGAACCTAGTAGAACCTAGTAGAAATCAGTACCCTGAATATGCTGTTAAAACAGAAATCATTAAATAAGATTTAGATTGAAGTTCCAAGCCTCAACCTTTTCTTGATTTTAGACTGCATTTCTGTCTATTTCTAGCATTATTTGTATACTGCCTTAAGTAGTCAATTGATTAAAAAAACTCCAAACTAGCAAAAAACACCTATGAATTCTGAAATATGAATCATCTCTTTACATCAGTGTGAATTCTCTGATCATTAATGATTCAGTAATTTTCCTTTTTAAGTTTAGCGCATTCATGGTGCACACAGAGGCACATCTGCACTAAGAGGAATAGACAGCATCTCTTATTCAGCCAGTTCTTTAATCAAATATTTAGGTTGTTATACTAAATAACTATGATTGAAATTTGAGAGATGCCTGACATCCTGATTGAAAAAAAATTCTCTTGAGATTAAATGTCAAGTTTGGGGAGTTTGATTTATTTTTTAATAATAATTTCCTTATTGTTGATTAAAAGACACT